>JADRCD010223054.1:0-16443 GCA_019843815.1 Montemys delectorum
ACACACACACACGCGCGCACGCACACGCGCACACACACGCGCACACATACACACACGCGCACACACACACACGCACGCGCACACACACACACACACGCACGCGCGCGCGCGCGCACACACACACACACACACACACACACACACGTGTTGGTTTGTCTTACTCAGCATTGTTGAGCTCGACTTGTGATAACACCACCATTGAGAGAAACTTGCCCAAGAACTGCTCCAGAGGTTCCTGCGGCATGTCAGCGCCTCCACTCTGGCCAGTTGGTGAGCCTGGTAGTTTCATCAGGATTGAACTATAGCAGCCTGGTGCTGCCGGCCTAGAGGACTGGACTGCAACTGCTGATTTGTGTTTGGTGTCTGCTAGGGGACTGAACTGCTGACAAAGAAGATGGAGCTCACCCCCAAAGAACTATTGCTGAACAAGTCCACTTCCCTACATCCTAATAACTTTTCTCTTCACTCCCTCTGCTGGGTGGTGTGGGCTAGGAGAGGTTGAGCCCTTATTAAAAGTAGGTTGCCAGCCGGGTGGTGGTGGCTCACGCCTTTAATCCCAGCACTTGGGAGGCCGAGGCAGGTAGATTTCTGAGTTCGAGGCCAGCCTGGTCTACAGAGTGAGTTCCAGGACAGTAAGGGCTACACAGAGAAACCCTGTCTCGAAAAACCAAAAAAAAAAAAAAAAAAAAAAGTAGGTTGCCTACAAGTAGGCAGTCCTAGTTGCCTCCCCCATAACCCCATGTTCCACGGTCCCCAGTCCTTCCTGCTACATGGATATAGGAGGATGTGACACCAGGGGCCAAACCACATAGATACTATGACCAGTTCCATTTTATAGACATAGAAGCTCTGAGACTTGGAGAGGGTTCACCTATTTGCCAGATTACATGCTAGTTTAGGAGTCTAATCCAGACCACTGGTTTCAGAACTTCCCTTCCTGAGTGTGTCCTCTCATTGCCTTGCAAGAGATACCAGGTACTGACCAGACTGCCCATCGATGGAGATGGCTCTGTGTTAAGAGCACTTGCAGTTTGGTGACCAGCACTCACATCCGGCAGCTCACGGCTACCTATAACTCTGTCTAGTTCCTGGGGACCTGACACTCTCTTCTGGCCTTTGCATACCTGCACATAAGACAAATATGCGTATGGATAAATAAAAATAATAAAGAACAAATCTTTAAAAAGTCCTGGTAGAGCACTTATTGATCAGCATGTACAAGGTCCTGGGTTTAAGTCCCTGCATAGCAAATGAACAGAGAAACAAGCACATCCCCAGAATACATTTTACACCCATCAGCTGGCTGGTGCAGAGGAAGCAGAGTGGTGAGAAGCAAACGTGGGCTGGAGGAGAGGTTCAGTGGTACAGCCTTTGCCTAGGTGGAATCCCCCAGTGAGGGGATGTGGTTGTGGCTCAGCAGTAGAGAGCACTTGGCTCGTATGTGCTGGACACCAGGATTGATCCGCAGCACCGCAAAAGCAAACAGAAAGAAAACCGAGAAGGCAGACCTGTGATCAGCAAGGAGCGTGGGCAGAATGAGAAGGAATGCCCCCCCCCCCCACTTACATCAGCCCACCATCTGCAGCCCAAGGCAGACCCTGAGTTGAGTCTCACAGATTCACAGGGGCACAGGCATGTCGACACTCTCTGAAGCACTTTTTGCTGAGGTGTGGATCTGGTACAACCTGGCACCTCATACAAGGGGGCCAAAAAAACGTGAGCTGTGTCGAGGAACACCAGGGGACAGCTGGGCTATCATTGCCGGTGCATAACAATGTGGCTACTAGCTCTCAAACATAAGACATTTTGTGAAAATCAAAAGAGACAGAAAACACACATGTAAGGCTGTTTCTGGAAGCTGATGAATTAGGAGGCAGAGATTCTTACGCAGTCCATGCTGGCCTCGAACTCACAGAGATCTACCTGCATCTGTCTCCCAAGTGCTGGAATTAAAGGTGTGCGCCACTACACCCAGCTAGAAGCTGCTCCTTTACTGAAAGGTCAAAATATAATCTGCAAGAATAGGTCCAAAGCCACCGCCACACCACAGACACTTTGAAAGGAGGTAGTAGTGGACGGAGGGATAGAGGGAGAAGAAGGAAGACAATCGACTCTGTATGAGGAGGAGGTAGTTCTTCTAGCAGCAGACCAGCCATTCACGACACTAGTCTCCACTTCTCTCCCTGTGGGGATGTGAGGGTGAAGGAGGCGTGCAGGAGTAAAAGACACAGGACTCAGGACTCTTTCAAAGGAAAACCATACTGCTTTATTCTCAAAAGCCACCAAACCACTGGGTCTGACTTGATCTGTGAGCGTGTGAGCTCCAGTCAGGAAGGGAGCAGAGAGGCCTCTCTACTCTGTACTGAGCACTGAGATGCCTGGTCAGTTCCCACTTCCTCAGCTCCTGAAAGAAGGCCTCCAATTGGTCAAAGGCAACAGAGTGAGTTGCTTCTCTCTGATCTGACTGGCTGATTGGCAAGGGACACATGACCTAAGCTGGACCAACTGTAGCCTGAAAGGGTTTAGAGCTCATGGGGGAAGGGTCTTTTCAATGTGATCTCTGTCAATGCCCATGGGCAAGAAAGCATGTGACCTTAGATGTCACTGGAAGCCATTCTGGGACCTAGGGACATGAGGAGGAGGAAGCCAAGGTTGAGAGCTGGCATCCGTGACACACACGTTGAGTGGCTGATTATATCCAGTCTGGTGTCGCCTACCTCTGGACTTGGAGAACATATGAAATGGCTTTCCTGTTTGGCCAGATGGTGCCAGTGTGCTTCAAGCACAAGAATCTCAGATGTCGATTTGCATGCTAGCCAGCTGTCTTTGCTTTGTTTTTCTAAGGCAGCTCTTGTGACATAGCCCAGGCTGGGCTGGTGAATCTGCTGCCTCAGCCTCCTGAGCACTAGGATTACAGACGTGTGTCACTACCTAGCCTGGCCAGCCAGTTACTTTTTGATTATTAAAGGAAAATCTCTACAAGAGGGAAGTGGGCAGCGGCAGTGATAACAGGAAGGCAAATCCACTCCTGGTAAAGAGATGGCTTGCGGCTCTCAGGTGTCAGTCCTCAGAACAGTCCGCTCGGGGAAGCCCCAGCAGAGTGGCCCACTGCATCCTCCCCACTCTCACAACAGCTGCCTTGCAGCGGGTCCTGTGTCCTGCTGCTCCCCATAGCAGCAGGGGGCTCATCCCCAGCTGCTGCGGCGGGGCAGAGGATGAGAGGCAGGCCGAAAGCTGGCTGGCTTTCCTGCAGCTGCTCTGTTCCTGCATCAAAGGTTGCATTTGAGGATCTGGGCCGCTGCTGTGAGCTCTGAGATGGCGATGGCACATGGCCCGAGGACCTCCCGAGGCTCCCAGCTCCCCCTCCCGAGGCTCCCAGCTCCCCATCATGTCAGGTGAAAGGGCATTGGAGAGGAGTGGAAAACAAAGGGAAGCTCTCTTTGAACTCAGCCTGCCCTGGGTCCAGTCTCTAAGTGGTTGGGCGCCCTCCCTGCTCCTGTAAAGCACTGAGTCACACAGCTTGTCACAGATTTGGAAAGCACTTAAGCAGAGAGTGCCAGGCACATGGCTATTCCATTATTATTGTTATTTGACAGTGTGTGGCTATGTATTTAATCCCAGAAATACAGTTACATGCTATATAAATATAAGTTTTTAGTATATATGTAATAATTTTGTGCCCCCCCCCCCCATTCCCCTATTCCTCTTCTTTTTGGCCTGGAACATCCTGAGGAGGATGTCGAACCTCTGATTCCCTGACCTCTAAAGTGCAGCGATTACAGGTGTGAGCCACTGCATCTAGTGCTACGATGGAACACCATCACCAAGGCAGCTTAGAGAAGGACGAGCTGAGTCTGGGCTTATGGTTCCCGAGGGTAAGGGTCCACGGCCATCACAGCAGGGAAATGTGAGCAAGCACCAGACACGTCTTGTACCACAAGCAGGAAATAGAGGGAGTAAAATCCAAATGGCACAGACTTTAAACTCTCAAGGCCCACCCCTAGGGATGCATTTCCTCCAGCCAGGCCTCCCAAACAGTACCACTAACTGGGAACCAAAGAGTCAAACGCCAGAGTCTATGGGGCTATGCCTACCAACTAGTCTAACTTTAGCTGACACATACTGAATACACTGTCCCCAGCACCCCAAACAGCTCTCCTTCTTTGTGCCTCTTCTTAGGACAGGGTCTCGTGGGCTCCTGTGTTTGGGGGCCTTGTGGAGGCCCAAGAGTGATGAAAAACCCATTTCTATAAGATGAAGAGGTTGGAGGCAGGGAGGCTCTCCTGTGCTCAGAGTCTTCCTTCGTTCCTTACCCCCCTAAGTGTGTGGGCAAACAGGAGGATGTGCAAGCAGCCAGGACCCTAGCAGTCACCCTGACTCTGTCATTTGAAGGCTGGTCTGCTGTCCTCTTCCTACTCCCGGATGGTTGGTTGACTTTCAACGTCCCTAGCTGCTGTTCTCTCACACCGATTCTTAGACCTCAATCTCTGTACAGCTGCTGGACTCATTAAGAGATGCAAAATCTGGCCAGCTCCCACCAAGGCCTGAAGGTCAGCTCTTGGCCTCTTGGACATGGCTTTCTAAGCTCTGCCACATCCCACCTCTGCTGGGCTTTCCTTGTTCTTTCTGTCTCTGTCTCACAACAAACTTCCTAGTTTTGAAGACAAGGTCTCCCTGTGTAGCCCAGGCTGGCCTAGAACCCCAGATCCTCCTGTCTGAGTCCCGCCCCCGAGCAGTACTAAGGTCACAGACATGCTCCGTTATGCCCAGCACTACTGACAACTTTTTTCTTTTTTTTGAGACAGAGCCTCATGTAGTTCAGGCAGGCCACCAATTCAATGTATAGCTCAGGATAGCCGTGAACTCCTAGCATTCCTACGCCTACCTCCCAAATGCTGGGATTACAGGTATATATCACCATGTATCTATCACTAGCAACTTTTCAAATGAAAAAAATTTTTTTTAGATTGTGCATTTTCCTTTATTTTTATGGGACAGACTTGTATTGAGAGTCTCCTAGAGAATTTGAGCAAGTCTACATTTCACATAAAGACACAAAAGGACACTTTGCACAGACTGATTCTATAAGGTTACAAGAACAGTGATAACGGTGACAGTCGCCATGTTCTGAGCCTGGGTATTCGGGGAGCCAATTAATCTCATCCAATAACATCTTTATTGAAATTACTGTAGATTCCCATGGCATTGTGAGACATAATAGAAAGCGTTACTAAACCTAGATTGTAAATGCTAACACTGGACACAGCTCTAGAACAGTTATCATAAACAAATGCAATCTGTTGATTTTATTCATACTTTTTTCCTTTTACAAGACAGGGTCTTCTTTTTTTTTTTTTTTAAAGATTTATTTATTAATTATATATAAGTATACTGTAGCTGTCTTCAGACACACCAGAAGAGGGCATTGGATCTCATTACGGATGGTTGTGAGCCACCATGTGGTTGCTGGAATTTGAACTCATGACCTTCGGAAGAGCAGTCGGCACTCTTAACCACTGAGCCATCTCTCCAGCCCCTACAAGACAGGGTCTTACACTGTACAGCCCATATTGTCCCACACAACTCCCTACCGTAGCCTGGGCTACCCTTGAATCTGTGGTCACTCTCCTGTCTCAGTCTTCCAAGGGCTAGGCACTGCCCCGGCCATCCTGCTAGCCTTACACCATACTCAGCTTTCCTCCTTAGGAATGTTAATTTGTGTGGCAGGAGGGGCACAGGCGACATTGTGAGTGTTTGTGGAGCCATATAGTGACTATGTGGCTCGGTCTCTCCCTCCATCTGTACATGAGTTCTAAAGACTGAAGCTGGCTGACCAGGACATTATGTGCTGAGCTATCCTGCCAGCCCATCATTCAGATTTTCTACACGTAGGATGTGTGTGTGTGTGTGTGTGTGTGTGTGTGTGTGTGTGTGTCTGTTGTGTTCCCTACAAGCTTATCACATGCATGTGTATGTATTCACCACTATCATGATAGGAACAGGGAGGGTGTATGGGTGACCTTCAGTGAGCCATTGGGTTTTACCCCATCCCCTGTTCTGGAAGACCTCACTACTGCAAAGATCCCTCTCGCTACCGCTTATGGCCCTGACCACCTCCCATCAGCTCCTACTCCTAGCCATGTCAGTCCCGTCTATGGTCAGCTCTGTAGTCTGACATGCCTGAATGCTGCACACTGGACTCGCAGCACGGCTTCCCTCACTCAGCACTGTCCCCCAGCGGCGCCTTCAGCCTACCCAGACACCCCACAGCACTGACACCCCACAGGGCTGTTCCCAGATGTGGTTAGGAGCTAAGCTTTTTATGAACAATGGTAGGCAGATTTTTGTGTGGACACATAGGTTTTATTTTCCTGGGCTAAGTGCCCACGAGTTCACTGGCTGGGTCATATGACAGCTGTGTACTTAGCTTTTATGAAACTGTCCATGTGGTTTTTGCATGGATGTCTTCCTTTACATTCCTGCCAGCACTGTCTAAGGGACCCAGCTCTCCACACTCTTCACTGGTGACTGCTCAGTTCCTAGGCAAGGGCCCCTACAGGGCTGCTGTGCAGCAAGTACTACTCTAGAGCCGGGGAATGCAGCAACGAACAGGACTTCAACCGAGCTGCAGTGGCCATCCAGGAGGATTGGAGGCTAGCCTGGGCTAACTGATGAGACCTCCACCTTGAAACACTAAAAGACAAGAGTTTACTGGCTGACTGGCAGACAGGTGATATACAAATCCACTGAGCAGCCAGGCGGTGGTGGCGCACGCCTGTAATCCGAGCACTTGGGAGGCAGAGGCAGGTGGATTTCTGAGTTCAAGGCCAGCCTGGTCTACAGAGTGAGATCCAGGACAGCCAAGGCTACACACAGAGAAACGCTGTCTCAAAAAAAAACAAAAATAAAAAACCCCCAAAACAAAAACAAAAACAAAAAACCAAATCCACTGAGCAATTATGATAAGAGCTGAAGGAAATAGAGTACATAATAATGAAAAATGATGAGTACACGGGCTCTGGCTACAGGGCCAGGCAGGCTGGAGCCCAATTCCAACTCCGTTTACTTCTACTGTGAATGTATAGCACAGGCAAGGGACCTGACTTACCAGCATGTCAGTTCCCCATCTGTAAAACCAGATGGCAAGCCTGCTCTCGTAGCAAGTAGGCTGTCTCAACAGAAGCAAACAGAAGGCTAAGGGTGCAGCTCAGCAGAAGAGTACTTGCTTAGAATAACGAGTGAGGAGCTGGGAGGATGGCTCAGGGGTAGAGCCCTGCCTAGAATCCCCCAGTGAGGGACTGGGGGTGTGGCTCAGTGGTAGAGCCCCTGCCTAGAATCCCCCAGTGAGGGGCTGGGGTGTGGCTCAGTGGTAGAGCCCCTGCCTAGAATCCCCCAGTGAGGGGCTGGGGGCGTGGCTCAGGGGTAGAGCGCCTGCCTAGAATCCCCCAGTGAGGGGCTGGGGTGTGGCTCAGTGGTAGAGCACCTGCCTAGATCCCCCCCAGTGAGGGGCTGGGGTATAGAATGCTTGCCTCGGTCCAATACCAGCATAATATAAAAAAGCTGCCTTCATGGGCTCTGGAGGGCTGAGTGGCTGCCCACAGCACACTGGCAGCAAAGACCGGCGTGATGGAGACCACCTGTCTATGGGTCCCTGCCAACACCTCAGTCATGGAGGCAGTGCGCCTAAGAAGCCACACAGCTGTGAGGACTTCCAAGCTCTATATGGCATGGCCTCGTGTTCTGAAGGGAAGCCCACTCTGCGGAGGATTGACAGCTATGTCACAGAGGAAGGGACAAGGCTGCTCACTTATGCAGCAGCATGCAGTAGTGTGGCAACTAGGGCAAAGGGGAACCTGGGGCATTCCACACCCAGGGCATCTGAAGAGGGGCCCTTGCTGAATGACACCTGCGCCCACCACACCCTCTGGGCCAATGAAGAGACCACATCTGGGAGCAAACGGCAACGTGGGAGCCCCTCCTGGTCTGCCTACGTAGCCCTAGGCCTGGCCAAGGGAGGAGTGCTGGGATGACATCCTACGAGAGAAACAGGGAAATGCAGTAGGAGCAGGCAGCAGGCAGCTTGGGGCCTGGGGAGAAAATGAGGACGTCCATAGGGAGAGCGGGAGGGAGTCTTGGCTCTGAGAGGACAGATTTGTGAGTCATGGCAGCCTAAGACTTCTGAGGAACGTCAGAGCTGCAGTGACCTGCTTTGTGGGCCGACCTTCCCATGACCTAGAGTGACCAACAAATTGCTCTTTCCTAGGACTGAATCTAGAACTGGGGCACCTGCTCCTGTGCAGAAAATGACTTTGAATCCTGAAGGTAGGGCAGCCAGTTGGCAGGGGGATGGTGGAGCCTCTGACCATGAGCCTGGCTTTCCTGGAGGAGACGGGCGCTGGGATACTAAGCCTTGAATGTGCACAGAGGAATTCAAAACCAAACTGCCACTCCATTCCTTGCAACCCTTCTATGAAACTATAGTTCCAGACCGTGGAAGCTGAAGCAAGGGGATCACGAGGATCCTGAGTTCAAGGCCAGCCAGGGCTACACAGCAAGACTCCATCTCGAAGAAAACAAACAATCCAAACTTAGGACGGCTCACTGGGCCCACTGTTGCCAACCTTATTGCCTTCCCTGAGATGCTGGAACGACTGCTAGCTTCCCCCATACAGCCAACACCTTCCACCTCAGGCCCTTTGTTTTGGTTTATCCAGAGAAGATGCAAGGCTCCACACATTATGCAGCTGAGTTCCCCACGTTTGGGAAAATTGCAGGGGGTGGCACACCTAGAACACCTACTGGGTAAGCAAGGGAGGTATTCTACCACAAACGACAGGGCCCCAGCCTGCCAGTGTGTGGGTTCCTATCTACCTCAAGATGAAGGCTGATGGCTGTTGATGCTTCAGAAGAGCCTCTGGAGGCTGTCTTGCCCCCACCCCATTCTAGAAGAAGATCCCCTCCCTCTGTTCGCTCTAGATATTCTGTACTGTCTTTCTGGCTAGTGACCCCAGGTAAGCCACATGTGTCACCTCAGGAACTGGACCCCTGAAGCTGAGGCCATTATGAGGAGCTTCTCATAGCTCCGGGGGGCTACCAGGATCCCAGTTTACCAATGGGGATGGCATGCCAGGCCTGTCCAGCAGCAGGCAGCTAGGAATTGAATCTGGGGAGCATCCAGATAGGAAGGTCAGGCAACCTTTCCACTGACTGCACTTCCTAACAGCTGCTGGCAACTGGAGGTCAGAAGCATAGAACTCATATGCCACATTGCAGGGTTGAATAGCTCATTCTAAGGGCACTTCCCAAGAGTGCTAAACTACCCCCAACCTGAGAGACAGTCATTTAAAATGTTTGCAGCCCATGGTCAGTGTGTGTCGCACATGGCCTAAGCATAAATGTGTAGGGCCACACATTTTCCTGATGCATCCATCTATGTCGCCTGTACCACCCATCAGAGTCCAGAGGCCAGCTCTGTATCCTTTTAGCTCCTCATATGGCCTCACCTTCAGGGATCCAGCTCCTCTGTCCTCTTCCCTCTTCACTGGCCCCTTCTCCTGCCTTTTCTACCTCTTTTCATATTCCCTCTGGGCAACTGTTCCTCTCTCTGGGTACATCCCTCCTCCAGTGATGACCCTGAGCCCCTGGTTTTCAGCACTATGTTCCACTGAGGACCCTGGGTTTCTTCCTGCCTAGACCCCTCCTGTCCACCCCAGAATCACGTTCCTGTCACCTTGCCATTGCTCATAGCTATCCAACCACCCTAGAGCTGTGCACCTGGATAGTCACACCTCCTTCTGCATTGCTTTAGAAGGCTTTACACCGATGCAGTGCAGTAGAGCCATTTCTTCTGAGACAAAGCATCCCACCTTGGAGGGGAACTCATTATGACTCAGGATATTCTGTTTGTTTGTTTGTTTGTTTGTTTGTGACAAAGTCTCTCGATGTAGTCCTGGTTGGCTCAGAACTATGTAGTCCAGGGTGGTCCCAAACTCATAGAGATGGGTCTGTCTCTGCCTCCTGAGTGCTGAGATTAAAGTTATAAGCCACCATACCAAGTGATAGAGCCAGGGTGTTCTAAAGGGAGATGAAACATTCTCTTCTTCCTAGATGCTCCTTAAGATCAGGAAGCAAATAACTCAAGTGCTTCAGGAAGTCCCTGAAACTGAGCAGATTCAGTAGGTATCTCTCTCAAGGTTATATAAACAGTAAGAACTCTAAGACACTGTCAGGTGAGACAAGCCACCTGAAAGAGACAGAAAGTAATCAAATTGCCTGGAAGCTGCAAATCAATGAATCAATGAGCTGTCTGGAAGAGATACTTTCTGATTTGTAGAGCAGCAAGCTCCAGGGTCCCAGCTTCTGAGAGCCAATCCATGCTGGGTGAATGGGCTCTGAGTCATTTCTGCTCCTCTATGTAATCCCTCACCCAAACTCCTGGAAGTGACCCCCATAAAACTCACTGGCTCATTAAGTTGGACTTTGATGGTATCCTTTGGCAGTCTGTCAGTGGTTTCCTATCTAGGGCAAGGTGACATCTATTCACATCTCCCAGGAAGAGTGTCGTACAACATGTAGCCCAACTCAATATCCTCACCACTCACCTGGCAGTTGGACCCAAACTTCACCTTAGGCTTTCTCCCCCCAAACCCTCTGAGTCTAAGTGGGAGCTACTCTTTCTACACCATCACCTGCTTTACAATGGTGGATGCTACAAGGAGAGCCTGCTGCTCACACAGCCTGGAAGAACCCAATCACATATAGGTCAGATTCCTGCAGCCCTGTAGGGAAAAGGCTTGTGTCCCTATAAGGCTATACTGGGAACCCTGTGCTCTTCCTGTTTTTGAGCCGCTGAGTGGGTGTGTGACAGCATCTCCTTGTGATTACCACTCGCCTTTCTGTAATGACACGGTGAGGTCTGATCTCTAATGATAACAGCAATGATAAAGAGCTGTGGGTTGACCCTGATGTTGGATTTATTATGAGCCCCACGCATTTTGGGATTCTGAGCAATTTGGATTTTAGGAAGGCAAACTGACATGGTATGGGGAGTGTTTTTAATTTATCCCAAGGGGACTTCTGCAGTGTTGGTGGATATATCAGCACAGATATGCAGTCCCCTGGGGCCAGGGCCATGTATCAAGGCCCTGAGGTCTATAACCACACCCCAGCTCCCCACTGGAGGTCTATCCTGAGCATTACTACATCTTAGCCCCCAAATCTAACATCAATTTTGATTTCACAAGTCACCATATTTCAGAGGCGATAAAATAAATACAGGTAGATGGTTATGTTAACTGTATCTTTTAAGTTAAATTTTACATTTATTTCTTGTGTGTGCATGTATATGCCACAATATACATATAAAGGTCAGAGAAACAACCAACCAGAGGCAAGCGACTCCCCTTCCATCACGTGGGTCCTGGAAAGCAAGACCAGGTCTTCTGCTTTGACAGGAACGCCTTTCTTTCCCCTCTGCGCCATCTTGCCAGCCCTGTCGTTTTTGTTTCCTTCTTTTGAGAAAGGGTCTCTCTCCACGTGGCCCTGGGGTGCCCTGAACTTCTGGTGATTCCTTTGCCTCTGCTCCCAGGCATTATGGGTGTTCATTGTTAGCATCCAAAGCCTGTAGTGACTCATGGGCGGGTCTCAGAGACCTGTTGCCGAGCAACGGCCGCCATATTCCCAGAATCCATTGGAATCGCCTCCAACCTTTACCTGGCTACACGTCAGCAGTCATATAAATACAAGGAACATTCCTTTCTCGCTCTCTCTCCCTCCTCTCTCTTTCCGCGCTACTACCCCCTCTCTCCCTCTCAATTAAACCTCTTACATGGAACTGCTTGGGCCTAGTGTGTGATGCTTTCTGACGAGGTCACCGCCGGTTCCCATCATTCACTATCATTGTCAGCTTGGTTTAGGCTTTTTCTGTGTTTGTTTTGAGATGATGAGGTCTCTCATGTAGCCCAGGCTGGCCTAGAATCCCCAGTCATGATGGCTCCACCTCTCTTTCTATGGCACTGCTTGTTTCCTCGACTGGGACCCCCTATCTCAGTTCCACTCAGTGACTGTCTCCTTACCCTTCTGGCCCCTCCCATGACAGGTATCTATACATGCCGAGCTCCTCCTCACATGTGCCTGAGCTCTGTATCTTCTGAGTACATCAGCCATGGGCTCCTAAAGATGGAAAAACTTGATCACTACGTATTTATTTTTAGAGTCCCAAGGAGGCATGGTATGCAGTAGGTGCTCAATAAGTACCACACAGATTTACTCTGTAGCCACTGTATTCATGCCCTCTTCACCTTTCTGGCTGGAGATGGAAGTACACGGACTATTCAGAGCCCTGTGCATTCTGTCACCCTCCTGTCCCCAGCTGTATCTCTCAGCTGTGACGCTTCAAGACAGGAGAGCCTCGGTCAGAGCCTGGGCCCCGGAAACATAAAAAAAGTTCCGCCTGACCTGCCGCACACACACGCCACGCGTCCCCAGTAAGGAACGGCACTGACAGTGCTCATTTTAGGATTTCAGGTTTATTTGTTGCCACCTTAGAATCTCACTTGTGGCTGGCAGTCCTGTGAATGAATAAAGTCACTAGAGGCAGAGACACTGTGATGAGATTTGGTGGCTGCAGGGGGTTACAGCAGTGAAAGGCCTGGGGGAGGGGCAGACCGAACATTTACTCCCTGGGAAGTGCTACTTCCACTTCCTGTTGGGAAGATGAAAGGTCCCACCCAGAGCTGATGTCTTTAGATAAGGCTGCAGGCTGTCTCATCAAACACACTACACTGTCACCTCTTCAGGGATCACACAGCCAACCTCCAGTCCCTGGAGACAGGAGGCTGCTTAGAAGTCAGAGCCACCCTGGAAGCCCTATTAGCTGGAGGATGCCTAAGCAGCAAGGATGCATGAAGGGTGTGGGCTAATTCGGGCTGACAGCCTTCCAAAGAATCACCCACTGGGGCGCTGCCCTCTCGCTCCGTCCAAGGGAATAAATCACACTGTCAGGTCTAATTTGGGATTCGGGTGATGGGCTGTACAAAGCATCCATGTGCTCTGACTGCAGAGGTCAAGGGCAGTCACAATCCCAAGGCTGGTGCTAAGAAGCCTGGGCACTTTGTGAGAAATGAGGCTGGGAGACCAACAGCTGTGGGTTCCTGGCGCACACCAAAGAAAATTCCTGTTTTCTCTTGTGAAACTTCTGGCCGAAACCTCAAGCTAGCAGCAAACTCAGAAGACAGGTCGGTGACATCCAGGCCCCCTAAGGGTTTGGCATCTGGTGGGTAAGGATCGCCATGGCAGCAGGGAGCACTGGTGGTAGTAGTGTTGCTGCTGCAGCTGCTGGTAGGCAGCAGTTACAGCTTTAAGGGCTAATAATGCATATGAGCTACCTCAGCCACCCACCATCAGCACCCTCAACACCAGCATCATCAGCATCCATTATGTGACCCCTTCCCCCCCCCCCACCTCGTGCTAGGCACTGTCCCAGTCCAAGTGGTCCCAGCCAGAGGTGCAGCTGAGACTGGGACCTGCATCGTCTGGGCTCTGGGCCTGTGTGCTGGGGTTCCCTGCCAATCCATTTGGATTTGGCTGACTTGGAGAAGGCCAAGTGAGGGCTAGGTGTCTGCCTGGGATGCTCAAGGCCGTGTGGCTTTCCTGGTTACAGCTCTTGTCATTCTGCTGACATGCTGCGCTACAGGATGAGCACGGGGGTACACAGGAAATGTGGGCTGGAGCAACCTGCAGGATGCCAGCAGGCGGTAAAGTGGGCCCCTTTTAGACAGAATAACTAAAGGTGTGGGTACTGTTTGTTGGGAAAGCAAGGCCAGAAATATTTTCCCTGGCAATTTACAAGCCCCCCACCATGCCCCTTGGGTCTGGCAAGGAGGATATATGAATGGTGGCGCACCCCAGAACCAGGCCAAGACTAGTGGGAGGGACTTACATACAAGTGTAAAGCAAGATAGGACACCACATCTGTCCCTGGCTGGGCCCTGGAGACAGGCTGCCTGGGTTCCTCCTGGGCCTACTACTCTGTCGGCACCCTCCCCATCCCGTGCCTCAGTGTTTACACCATTACTACAGGGCATTGATGGTGGTGACCTCATAGGGTGGGTGTAAGGATGGAGTGAGCTCATGCATGGAGAGTGTTTACAGCAGGGCCTGGCCCAGAGTCAGCTCCCATTAATACCAATTATGACCGCTCTTCTCTCCTGTGGAGCTAGGCGCTCTCTCCACTGCCCTTTCCTCTCGCCAGAAGGTTGAAACTTAGACGAACTTTCCTACCTGCCTCGCTAGGGTGTGGTGACATGATACCATTCTGCCCAGTGAGACGAAAGTGGTGTCATCTGGGGGATTCTGGGAGTGCTTGCACGCATGCGTCCCTGGAGTTAATCCCTACTTTTGTGCTGTCTGAAACCACAGCAGCAACCCTGTGGCCAAGAGGGGAAAGCCCACAGAAAGGGGGCAGCATCAAGCCATGGCACTGGCCCACCACAGAGTGTGAGAAATTTTCTTTTTCTTTTTTTTTTTTTTTTTAAATCAAAGGCTGTTAGCCTGACAAGGACCTTTCATCTAGCCCTGTGCATCAATTAGCCAAGAACTGTAGCTAACGGCTGGGGAGGGTGTAGGGACATTACACACCTCAGTAGACACGGAGAGGGGAGACAGCTCCCAGCAGATGCTGGCATTAGTGCATGCAAGTTTGTGGATAAGCGGGGCTTCGTCGGAGTCTTACAGCTCCCTCCAAATGCCTTTCAGTTATATTTGGAAAGTGATGGTGGGGTTGGCAGGGGAAGTACCTGGCAGATAAGACACCACCTTAGCCAAGCGAGTCACAGACACTGGATCCCTGGGACAATGCCCAGAGGAGGAGACATTACTTCTGGGATACTCTTCCCATTCACAATATGGCCTTGATAGAGTCAAGGGAAAACATCACACAAAGCTAAATCCAGGCACTGCAAAAGCACAGAGCGGCACGCTTCCTGAGTCACAGAAGACAAGAGAGTGCTGGAACCTGGTACAGACTATAGGACAGTCAGATGCCATGACTGGCAGACATGGGAGATAGCAAGCATGAGGACCTGGCACTCGTGAAGAGAGCCAGGTGTGTTGGCACATACTTGTAATCCCGGGGCTGGGGGACAGATAAGTGGATTCCTGGGGATCACTGGTCAGCCAGTCTAATCTAATTGGCAGGCTGTAGGGTCCAGCGCAAGAATCCGTCTCAAAAACTAAGAGAGAAGGCTCAGCAGCTAAGAGCACATATTGCTGGCACAGAGGACCCAAGTTTGGCTCCCAGTGTTTACCCAGAGCAGCTCACAACCACTGAACTCCAGCTCCGGAGGAACCCAACATCTGGAGGCACACTCCTTTAATTCCAACACTTGGGAGGCAGAGGCAGGGCAGCGGATCTCTGGGAGTTCAAGGCCAGCCTGGTCTACAGAGTGAGTTCTGGGACAACCAGGGTTATATAGTGAGACCTTGCCTTGAAAACAAAACAAGCAAGCAAGCAAGCAAGGTGAACAACTGAAGTCTAACACCTGCATACCCATGCAAGAAGCAGTCTCTAGCCTGAGAGGATCTGGCAAACTTTACCAAGATGGCATGCTTGGGGAGGAACCACGCGGTTTCCCCGGGTTCATTGAGTCCTACGGTGTGGCTGCCAGTGTCCGTGTCAGCCAGCAACACTTGTAGCATCTGGAGCCAGAATCTCCACCCTCTCTCTCACTGCCCACACTGCCAGGGTCTTTCCAGGACCAGGCAGCACTGTTCCCCCGCACCCTGCCATAAAGGCTGGCACTGGCATTCAGGAACGCTTCACTGGGAACCGAAAGAGCGTGTGCCCTGAAACTGACTTCATGACCTAAAATCTGTCACAGAACATGAAAGAGCACGATACTTGTTAGAAAAAAAAAATCATGCCCAAATTCTCCCAAATTTAACCTACTTAAACCTACGCATCCAGATAGATATTTACCACACATACATTTTTCAATCGTGTGCCAGCACCTACGCTGCTGCCGCTGCGTTTTGAACCTACAGAGGGACCGGCAGCATATGGCAGGGTGATGGGCCCATGTTGTGTCTCCCTATGTGGAAGGTTCACAAGGGAATTCCTTTGTGAGAATTTAGAAAAAGAAAAAAAAAGTGAAGTTTACTCTACATAAAATTTAAATTGGATTGAGACCGTATAAAGCCAAACCACCATGACTGGAGCTGCCCGTGAACAAGGCTCTCCGAGGCGCGCTGCCGCCACCGCGGCGCTGAAGCTTCTCTACAGCCTAGGTTTGTTCTCAGACAACAGACTGAATATAAAGTATGCATATGTGTGTGTGGGAAATGGGGTAGCAGCACATGGCGCAGTAAATGACGGAACACACCTCGCAGGGAGGGTGGGAGGTGGGAGTGGTGATGGAGGGTGGGAGGTGGGAGTGGTGATGGAGG
>JADRCD010223055.1:2245-21331 GCA_019843815.1 Montemys delectorum
TGTGTGTGTGTGTGTGTGTGTGTGTGTGTGTGTGTGTGTGTGTGTGTTCATCCATCTGTACATATATGTGGAGACTGGAGGCTGACATTGAGTGTATTCCTTAATTATTTTTCCATCTTATTTTCTGAGACAGGCTCTCTAACTAAATTTCGTGCCTGCTGATTAGCTGGATTAACAGGTAGAAGAGCAAAGCCACAGGATCAACACGCCTCTGTCTCCTAAATGCTGGCGTTCTAGGTCCCCAGTACTGCACTGGCTTTGATGTAGTGCTGAGGACCCAGACTTAGTTCCCTATGCTCGAGAACAAGCACTTCTCATGTGATCCATTTCCCGAATTTCTTAGCAAACATATTATGTACATACTTTTCAAAAAAATTCTATGACTTTTAAGGAAAGTAACTTGATCCTGAGAAGTGCACGGTGCTTATGTGAGAGGCAATGTTACATAGTGGTGAATAGCAGAGGTGTCAGGAGCTGGGTATATAGCTCCACTTACAAAGCCTTGGGTTCAATCCTTGGTACCACCATTAAAGCAAAACTAGAACCTCCCCTAGTTTTCAGCCTTAAGCAAACCTGTTCCTGAGTTTTAAACCTCTACGCTCACTCTCTTTGTAGCCTGAGTTATTTAACCTACTTCCTGTCAACTGAGAATAAAATTATTCATCTCAGGACTATTGAGAAATTGAGATAAGGTAACGGAGTTCATGAAGCCTTGCTGATTGATGTTCCAATTTGTTCCTCCAGGTGATCTCTTGTCATAATACATTCTGATCTTGGGTTAAACATACATTTAAATGCATTATTAAACACATAAGAAAGTCCAAGGCCATCTACTTGCTTCCCCTCATCTTTCCAAATCCACACAGAATAGAAAGTAGGTCCCAAAACTTGTAAAGGCCACACACTGAAGCTTAGAACAAGACCCAGGCCCCAGACTCATCATGCTGTGTGCACCCCATGTGAACTGGAGGAGTGGCTTCATGTGATTGACAGTCAGGAGCAGCCCTCAGTTTCCAGTCAGATGCTAACATAAATCCATCCAGAGGAACTCTCTCAGAGTTCTCATGCATCATGTTCAAACAAACGTGTTCTCATAGCCAAGCACTACAAAACATGCTAGTCTGAGGCAAAAGGTAAACAAACAAATCACAGGTATAAATACCTGTGTATAAAGACTTTCTAAAATTGTCAGGTATGCTGCTACAAATATGAAGTCATTGTAGCAAAAAAAAGAAAGAAAGAAAGAAAGAAAGAAAGAAAGAAAGAAAGAAAGAAAGAAAGAAAAGGATAAACCAATATGCGCTAAACAGATCTTTTAGAAATACATAGAGTAACTGATGAAGTGGACTGACATCAGCTTAGACACAACTGAAGAAAGAATTGGTGAACCAGAAGGAAAAGAAAGGATTTTCTGGATATGAGATTAAATTTTAGAGTACAGCTGTGGGACTCTACAGTAGGCACAGATGTTTAGATGTGTTAATAATAATTAATGAAATGTCAACTGTAAGTAATAGAAATGCATACATAATCTTAAAGCAAAACAAAAGCCATCCTGAGCATGGGACTGATCATTGTGGGCTGCGAGGATGCACCCACCCTGGCAATGGAAGCATTTGTGACAGATAAGGGATGTGCGGAAAGTGAGTGGTAGATTTAAGGTGGACTCCTAGGCCATTCAATGGCTTCTCTTCTCTCGGTCACTGGACTTTCTTTTCTTTCTCTTTTTGGAAAGTGGTTGGAGAGATTACAACTAGGGGTTTATAGCTGGTGTCACAGCTGAGCCATGACCAGGAGAGAAGTGACTTCAAGATGTAAAAGGTGAACTTGTATTTGAATTAGTCTTCTTATCAATCATAAAATGCCTAAAAGAAGCAACTTAAGGTAAAAAGGATTTTGTTGTTGTTGTTCATGTTGTCAGTCATGGAAGAAAAAGCATTGTGGTGAGGTAGCTCATTGTGGTGAGGTGATGACAGCATGGCGGTGAAGTGGCTCATGGTGGTGAGGTGTCTCATGGTGGTAAGATGGGGGCATGGTACTGAGGTGGCAGCATGGGATAGTGGCAGCAGGAACCCATTACAGCTGACACAGCTGGAGCTGAGGCAACTGGAGATTTTGTGTGGGCACATCAGGACGCAGAGAGCTAGGGCTAGAAATGGGCTGTCTCCTATATCTCAAAGCCTGTCCCAAACCTACTGCCTTAGTGAGAGCTCCCAAAGGTGTTACAGCTTCCTCAGACACCAACCCTGGTTGAGGACCAAGTATAAAACTCACAAGCCTGTGGGGAGATATTTCACATCCACACTGTAAACACTACTTAGCAGGAAAGCTTTACTTAGGCCTTTCTGTCCCATGTTCTGATGATTCTAACAGTGTGGTAGTTTGAATGAGGCATCCTGATAGTCCCAGGCATGAATTTAAATATTTGGTCCAGAACTGGTAGTGCTGTTAGGTGAAGCTTAGAAGGTATTGTCACGTCGGAGGAGGTAGGCCACTGGAGAAGAGCTTCGAGAGTTTGATGACTAATGCTATTTCAAATTATCATTTGGCTTTCTTCTTATGGTTCAAGATGTGAGCTCTCAGCAACCAGGTCCAGCTGCCATGCCTCCACTCTGCCACCGAAGACTTTTTTCTCCTGGAATGCCAAATAAGCTTTCTTCTGTAAGTTGTGCGGTCTCCCAGCCATAGAAAAGTAGCTCTTATAAACAGTAACAGAATACATGGAAGGGTGAGGAATACACATTTGATAAACACTAATGAACCAAAAGTGTGAGTGGACCCATCTACAGTCGAGCCACAGCATGGCTACCTTAACTTAACGAGCCAGGAGGAAGGAGACCCCTCCCTGGCTTACAATGGAGAAGCTTTTTTATTAAAATATAATTGACAGGGCCTCCTATTTCCAATTGGCTTTGAGCTATTTATTACAGAAGCACTCTACCACCATGTGGAGGTAGCCTCCGGCTAGACCCTGTCCATATCATGCCTGGGTAGTGATCACTTCTGATTGTGACCCACAGTGATCACTTCTGTCTGAGATAAGTTGTCCCGACTCTTCATCGGTCTCTCTGCTCTTTCTGCTGCTCATCTACTCACATCAATATATTCTGAGACTTTGACTGCGAAGCTTTCTTGAAAGTCAAGGAATGGCTTTTCTGCACAGGAGGCTGAGTCACTGTGCCAAGCCAGTTCCCACTTCTTCCCACCATGCCACTGCAGGTGGCTTCTGCTCTCCCTAGGAGCCACCACTCCACATTCTCAGCTTGGTCCCCATCTTAGGGTAATTTCTGCTCTCTTCCCTTCCACCACCTCTCCCTAGCTACACCTGACATCTGGAAGAGAGAGGCTGAAGCTCATCTGTGTACCACCAAGAACGCATAGGCTGCCTTAGATCCCTTTTCCTGTTAATTCACACCCCATCTTAGAGGACTGCACCACATCTTTTGCTCTAACACTTCTTCCTCATTCCTCTCATCTTGGCTAATAATATCCATCTATTTCTGTTTTGTAGGGGGAATAGAAAGGAGCAGGGGCCTCCAGCATCCACAGTTTCTCCTTAGACACATCACCCGTGTCAGTCACCATGGGCTGGTGTCTGGTGCCTTCCCCCTGGGGTGAATACTTGTTCCACTTTCAATTTTTGAATGCTCTTGTCCACTAGGGGCCAGGTCCCACAGAGGAGATAAGGAGTCATCGAGAGAGGGAGGAGTAAGTCAAGCAGTGGAGTGGGGTTGGGGGATGGGATCTTGTAGCCTGACTGACTGGCAGTTAGAGTGCTTCTTTATACAGAATGTAGACAGACAACAGGGATAGATCCATGTTGTTTCACACATAGATCATATAATTGTTGTCTGGAACATGTGCTTTAACTTCTTCTTGGTCATAAGTTTAGTCATCATTGATAAATGGTGACAGAACAGAGTTATCTTTTACAATCATTTCCTCTCATCAACCCCAGAACCCAACTTTTAAGAATCTTGTGGTTTCAAGGACACTAGACAGAAAGAAAATCTCCAAGCCAGCCTGGGCAGATTGACATATCCTGAGCAGTATATTAACTCTTAATGGTCAGAGTGCCGATTGTCATTAGTCCTAAGAAAAATCTTCAGGCCAAAACTGCTGCAGTTATTATTTAATGTCTGATATATTACAATGTTGTAGAATTTATTTATATGTCTAATCTTGGTATTCTTTGATCCTTGGTCATAAGACCCCACAGTAGCCCTGCATAAGCTAACATTTCTAAGGGCAGGTCTTAATCCTCATTCTTTCATCATGTATCCACATCATTCTTCGTCTATAAGTGTAAGCTCCTGTGTAGGGCAGAGCTAACTCTGGCCGATCTAAGTCCATTGCTGTCTATTTTCCTCGGGGGATACCATGAGGCCCCAGTCATCCGCACTAGGTAAACGCCTGAGTGCACAGTAAGAAGAAGCGCTTAGCCTGACCTGCTGCCAGCTTCTCTAGCTGGCTGAATCTTGTTTACCTTTTAAACTTTATTTTGTTCTGATTATCTTGTTACTGAGTAAGCACTGGGACGGATGATCTAAGACTATCTTGGAGTCAGAGCCTCATAAGGAGATCTCTGGTGTCCTTATTTGAACCACAGCCTCCAGGCTCTAAAGAGGATCTTCAAGGAGGGCCAGAGAAGGTTATCTCCCTAAAAACAGGAGGGGGTGTATGGTCAGGACTTTTCTGCGGAAGCTTAGAAGTGGTAGTCCTGAGAGAAGGCATCAATGATTCATAATAAATTTCCCATCAATCCGATATCTCCAAGTTGTACAAATATTAAAAAATACTAAGTACTAGTAGGCATGCAACACTTGGCAGTCAAGACCCAACGTGGAAGATGCAGCACGACAGTGATCGCATCGCTCAGCTCAGCCTGACTGGATCGATGACTTTCACTGTTCCCATTAGCTATGGCTGTACCACTTGTCTCTAGCACAACTTCTCAGATTTTTTAAAAAGATTTATTTATTATAATAAATGAGTATACAGAAGAGGGCACCAGATTTCATTACAGGTGGTTGTGAGCCACCATGTGGTTGCTGGGATTTGAACTCATGACCTTCGGAAGAACAGTTGGTGCTCTTACCTGCTGAGCCATCTCTCCAGCCCAACTTCTCAGATCTTAGCCAGGTGCTCAGATAGCATCAGTGGAAAAAACGACCTTTTCTAGGAATGGATCCATTCTTTGAAGCGTACACATCTTATTCTCTAGTGCAAGACTATCATTCTGGAACCTTCTTTCATTGGCGTCCTACAGATTCATACAGCTCTTTACCTGAATGGGGCCTCTAAATTCCTGGAGCCTGAATCATCTTTTTCTTGGGAAGTTTATTTTTTTTACTTTTGTTTTGTTTTGCTATGTATTTTTTGAACACATATATTTTGAATGCATTTCCTCAGGAAGAGTAAAAGAAAGCAAAGGTTTTGACATTGCCTGACATTGTCAACAGTACACTTTTATATCCTATGGGTGTTCTCATTAGGATTTACTTCTAAACATGCTTTTTAGAAGATTTTGTTTTTAATTATGTACTTCCTCCGTGTGTGTGTGTGTGTGTGTGTGTGTGTGTGTGTGTGTGTGTGTGTGTAGTGTGTGTGTGTGTGGTGTGTGTGCACCTAAGTGCAATGTCCTTGAAGGCAAGAAAAGGGTATAACAGCTGAAATTTGTGCTGCCATCGTGGATGCCTTCTGCAAGGTCCACAAGTACCCTTGGCTTTCCTTCATGCCATCTTTCTAGGCCCGGAATTTTATCCTAACTTGGAAATCCTTTCAACCTGTTAAAGAAATTCATCCAGCATTTCCTAGGGTCAGGGTTTAGGGGAACCAATGTCATTCTGTGTCCTGATCTCCTTATTTGTGACCCAAACTTTTACTGTACTCTGCATTCTAAGCTGGTTCCCTTCTGCTCTGTGTTGGGTGTTTTTGGTTTTGGTTTTTAAGATAGTCTTCCTCTTGCCCGGGTTGGCCTCAAACTTGTGGCAATCCTTCTGGCTTAGCTTCTGGGTAGGATTACAGAGTGTGAACCCTCCCAACCAGCTGTTCTTTGCTGCCTGTTAAAATTTCATAATTATTGTGTTTTGTGACTTTGCTCATCGTGTGGCACCCAGTGGGCCTTTTGTCACTTCACTCATCGTGTGGCACTCAGTGAGCCTTTTCAGACTTCAAGTCCATGTCTTCCACTTTGTCAGTTTTCTATCTTTTAGTAATTTGGCATTTTAGAATTCACAGCAGCACAGCCTAAACATCAGCACTAAGAAGAATTAGCCTGTCCTTGGCCATCTCAGTGGCCCAAGTTAGTGTTTGCCGAAGACACATTTGTAAATTTAATTGGTTATGGTGCTGTATAACTGTAATTCCGAATTCCTGTGATTCTATGACACTGAGGGAGATATATATATATATATATATATATATATATATATATATATATGTATGTATGATTGATCTTAGTCTGGGTTACATAGTGAAGCCCTGTACACCTCCTGACCCCTTTCCCCCCAAAACAAACAAGCAATAACAACAAAACCTGAAACAAAACTGATTAGTGTTGCAAAGAGAAGAAAAGCCAGGAACACTGTAAAGTTCCTTTATGCTGGCCCCACCCCCTCCACAATAGCTCTCCTGTACTTTCCGGTGTGCCTCTCCACTACCAGAGCACTCCCCTGGTCATGCCCCTGTTTTGCATGTCCCTCTCCTCAAGGTGATAAAGAGGCCGCAGATAAGCTAGTCCTTATGGACGAGTTTACGTGGTTAATGAGGGTTCATGTTTTATTCCACTCTGTGCTTTTGTATTTCAACCAGAGCTGCCCATAGAGAGCTTAGTGTTTTCACCAAAGCAGCAACTCTTTATGTGGAGGAAATACAGACACCTTGCCTCTCTCGGGGTGGGGGCAGTGGGCTGAGGGCTGGGAAGGTATTTTAGGCAGAAGATTGGAAAGGAATCTTTAGTGGTCTTTGCCTCCCAGCACTTGACAGCTCGCTCTTCGAAGGGCGGAAGCTGCTAAGATTAACAATGGCGTTTGGGGGCTAATGGGAAACAGACCAGACTCTTCTGTGCTTCCAAGTGCACAGAGGGCAGAAGCTGGAGCGACTCCTGCTGCCCTCAGACCAGAGGCTCTTACAAGCTTTTTTCTCCCCCTCACTTTTCTTTTTCCCTTGGGTTAGTTACAGCTCATGCCATAAACTCTGTGAAACAAGGAGGCTCGTATCTCACATATGCGTTGGATAATATCCTGTGCCTGGCATTGTTAAACTCGCCTGGAGCACAGGCTTCACAACACAGTCTTATTAGATGACAATGTTTTCTGAGGAGAGAGCATTTGTGTTGTGTAAGACTCTCTGGCTATTATTAAATAAATATTTGGTGGTAGAGGCTCCACGATTTGGAAGGTAGAAACCAGCAGCTGTCCATGTTTATGATTCAAATTCTATGTTTGTGTTCTTGAAATCAGCTTTCTGTAGAGGACCACCCCACTTATCTGTCTGCTCATTTCTCCCTCTATCTGTTACCTTCACGGTGATGTTCCCAGTGCTGCTTTTGAGGCTCTCTCTCTTTCTCTCTTCCTCCCTAGAGCTCTGCTTATCTTCTGGCAAGGTTAATTTTGAATATCAACTTGATCGGACCAAGCTATGCTTGGCACTGGATAGCCATACGTTTGAGTGTGTCTCTGAGGGTCTGGGTTGTACGTCAGGGAGAGGAGATCAGCTCTGTCTGTGGACCATACCATCTCATGGGCTGGAGTCCCAGACTGAATAAAAAGGGAAGAAAGAGAAAGCCAGTTGTGGGTCTTCCCAGATGTGAGCAAGCACTTTCCTGGTGCCACAGCTGGGGACAATCCCCATTGCTCTTTCTTCCTTAACACGATAAGCTGTGTGTCTTCAAACCCCAAGACAAAGTAGATCCTTCCTTCCCTAACTTCTCTCCTGTTGATCATAGAGACTGGATCACAGAGAGGCCACCGTCCCATAGAGAATTCACCCCGGTCCTTCAGCTTTGAATATAGCTCTATCCCAGACATCCAGTGCCTTCAGTACTTCAGATGGCTGTATGTCTAGATTCACTTACAAGTTCTACAGACACTCCACATTCAGTGTCCCACAATGCACCAGTCATCCTTCCCACCAACCCTCCTTTGATCCATGATGTCTTCAGCCATTCTTTAATTAAAATTTATTCCTGGAGAATTTCATGCATTGTATGTATAGTGCATCAATCGCCCACACTCCCTCTACCTCCTCCCAGACCCACTCCATCCGAGTGCTACTCATACGCACATAGTACAGACCTATCTCCAGGAGCGTGGGCTATACCTTTGAAGAAAGTGTACTCACCGCTTGCCCGACAGCTGCTCAGCTAGGGGCGGGGCCCCACGAGCCCTTCCCCCTTCATGCTGGAATTTTGACTGGCCTCTTGTAGCTCTTGTGCAGACAACCACAGCTTCTGTGAGTTCTTGTGTGCAACAGCCCCGTCATGCAACACTCCTCCACCTCTGGCCTTACCACCTGTCTGCCCATCCTTCCTCAGTGTCCCATGAGCCTTATGGGTAAGCTAACCATCATTTTCGTCTGCTTGTCTCAAACATCAGCATCGCTCGCCTACCTGATGGACCCACTCACTGAAACCTCTGAGCATGCATATACCCACAAGTCTTCCAAAGGTATTGGGTCAACCCCTCCCCGCCCCCCTTTTATTCAACAATGAGTGTTGACAGAGAGTGAGACTCCATCAAGTACAAGGGTGTAGTTTATGTGCAGTTCTGGAGAGAGATGGTATTTCAGTGTTTTAACTAAATCATCATAGATAAATATATTAAAAACCTTAGAATCGATACTCCCTGCTCCAGATTAGGGAGAATTTCCACCAGCTGCAGGGTGTGAGGGTGGGGGTTGGGCTAGATTGGGAGTCACAATCCCAAACCAAGCCGGTGTAATTAGAATAACACAGAAATCTTCTGGAAGATGGAAAGCCACAGTGACTCACAGAGAAACACAGAGACTCTGAAAGTCAAGTGTGCTGCTCTCCTAGCTGGCCGCTAACACCTTTGCTGTATCTCTTCTTTCCCTGTCCACTTCCCAACCTTGTTTCACAATGCTCAGACCAAAGTGCATAAGAGAGGCACCAGGGCCTTGACGGTCGAAATCTCCAGGATAGTCTGAGGTGGGAGAGAAGAAGAAGACAACTGCTCTTAGGATTGAGGAGGCGGAGAGGCACTTTTTGGTTACTGCACGGAGAATTCAAAGTCCTTAGCTAGATACTTATAACCAGGTGGTGGATTCCAATGCGGGGAGGTGATCTTGCTCCTTTTTCTTGAGGATAGAGATTTATAAGCAATGGTTACACAGATATACATCAACAAAGAAATCAAGAGAAAGACCAAGTAGATGAAAGGAAGACCAGATGGATAGACAGAAGGAAGGAAGAAAGGAAATAAGGAAGAAAGGAAGGAGGGAGGGAAGGAAGGAAGGAAGGAAGTGAGGGAGGGAGGAAGGACAGGTGAACAGACAGATGATGAACTGAGGGACCTTTTCTCTATGAGTAATTTGTAAGGGACCAATGGTGGAGGGCATTTCAAGGCATCCTCCAGGATGGAATATAAGTTGCTGCTTCTGGTCTCTCCTCTAACTAAGAAGGCACACAATGGCAAAGGAATCTCCAGGGATTTGGATGTAACATAGCCTTTCTGTGGTTGTTACTGCGTGACTTGAAAGTTGTCCTCTGACTTCCATGAGCGTGTTGTGGTACATGTACACATGTACATGCACACACACAAATAATTAATGTGTGTAAGTAAATATTCTTCAAAGATTAATCATCACAGTGGCTGGAACAATTTACAAAAACTAAGTGCCTTAAAACAACAGAAGTGCATGCCTCCAGGATCCCAGCGACAGGCTCCAGCAGGGCTGTGCTCTTTGAGCTTTGGAGCTCTGGGAAGGAGCCTTCTCCACTTCAGGCAGCCTCTGGTGTTGACCAAAATCAACTGTCAACCCTCCAATTTCTGCTGCTGGGGTTCCATGGCCTCCTTTCTGTGTTTGTGTCTCTAGATTCCCCCTTCTAAGGGTGTTGGGCTGGGGACCACTCTACCCATCCCCTCATTTTGACCTAACCATGATAGTCTATCATGAACCCATTTGCAAGCTCATATCTTGAGTTCCAGAATGTATGTTAACTTTGGGTGGCAGAGGACAGGAATTCAATCCAGGTCAAGGGTGAACACATCAGAAATAAGGAGCAAGCTACAAAAATAAAATGTATTCATGTGTGTGTGTTTCCCTTCCTGAGAATAGTACTTTTTGTTTGTAGAAATGGCAGGAAAACTGATTTATATTTGACTCCAAATTTTAAAATTCGTTCATATCAGAAAATCATGAAAAGAAGGGGAAGTCACACCATTTAGAAAACAATAGTTCCCTTTAGTTGCCTTAGCCAGAGAAAGGATGGATGTCTCTTCTCCGTAGACGCAGTATGTAGACGTTCACGGAAAGTGAGGAAGCCTTGGGAAAGGATTGGATGTGGAGATCGGGGAAGTAAATACAGACGGCCCCTAAGGTTAGTAAGTACTCAACTTCGTTAATAACTAAATACTTTGGAATCAAAACAGTGCATTCTCTATTTTTAACTACCAGAGTAGCAAAAATAAAGAGAAAAGCTGTGGGTGCTCCCAGTCTACTGTGCTGCTGGCTGTTGGGAGTACAAATTGGTGCATTTCATGGAGAAAAAGAAAAGAGTTAACATGTACTGAGAACCTTTAAAGTGTTCCCACCCTTTGAGTAAAAACACCTCTAACAAAATCAGTCATAAAAGAACAATCTGGAAATGTGTAACACTTAAAAGATGAGGTGGCAAAAGGTACCAGGGGAATTGTGTGCTTCCTTCAGAGATGTTAGAAACACTGTGGCTTCCGATGTTGCAGAATAACCCAGTGAAGCTAGTCTGTGGGTAAAGGCCCTGTTTAAGCCCCTTGGGGCCATGGGTAGGTCTAATGGAGGGAAAAGGAGAGAACTCTGAAAGCCACACTTATGATCTGCTGCAGTCACTAGTCGCCAGAGTGAGGAAGCTACCCTCCACATCCACGGGCAAGGCACTCAGAAATTCATGTCTCATTGACTGAACACTTATCTACTGACAATACCCAAATCCTATTGACTGAACCTAGATCCCATTGACTGACCCTCTATCCTATAGACTGGACCCTCTTCCATCCGACTGAGCCCACATCCCATTGACAGAGTCTGGAGTTCCGCTGTGGATATTGGAAATCCAGTCTATATACTTACTGCACCTGTGAATATGGGAACACAGTCCACCTATTTACTAGACCTTCAATACTCCAAATCTTTTTTTTTAAAATCAATCTTTAAATGACTCTGAAATACTTCTGACTTAAAGGTTTTTTGTTTTGTTGTTGTTTGTTGATTGGTGGTTTTTGGCCAGAGCTACATAGTGAGACCTTATCAAGATAGAAATATATTTGTCTATGCTCTTACCTCAAGAATGCAGAGACAGATAGCAAGTACCCCTGAGAAGTGTCCCAGGGTTTAAAACGTGGTTACTGCCTTTCTCTCCTCGCTGGCGCTACGGCAGCTACTGGTTTCCAAACACTTGTGGTTCTCCCTTCTTCCCTTTTCTGGGTTATATCTTTAATTTTTTCTAAGAGATCGTGAATTAACTTTAGGATCATCATTTTTCATCAAAACCGGCAAACAATGTTAGTTCAATAAAAACAGGAATTAATGAAGGCAAGCAGGAGAAGAAAATAAATATGCATGTGGCTTTGTTTTCGCTGTTTGGGGTGGGAAGAGATATTTTTAAAAGACTTGTTAACACCCACGCCACATGTGGCTTTTCCATTGCAGACATAAGTTGTGTGGCTAGCAGCAGGGTAGGCACAGGGGGCATAAGGAGCTAGTTTAGTTTGAATTCAGACCCTGTGTTTGTCTTAAGTAATACATAAAGGATTAAAGACATGTGCCACCACTGCCTGGCTTGGGAGGCAGAGGCAGGCAGATTTCTGAGTTCGAGGCCAGCCTGCTCTACAGAGTGAGTTCCAGGACAGCCAGGGCTACACAGAAAAACCCTGTCTCGAACCCTCCCTCACCCAAAAAAAGTAATACATAAAGGAGTACATGATTACATAGAATCTCACTTAAGGTTAGTAGGCAAATTAATTAATTAATTAATTAATTAATCTACTCCATTAGTTTAGTTTTCTCATTACTGTGGTTAATTAAATACCCTGTAAGAAGCACCTCCGTGGAGAAAGGCTTGTGGTTTGCAGCTTCATCATTCATGGTGACAGATAAGGTCCAGTGGCAGGAACAGATCTCAGTTTGGCCACGGGAATGTGAGGCAGCTTGTTCACATCTGAGCAGCGACATCAGTGCAGACAGGCAGTGGGGCTGGCTGATAAGCCAAGACTTGTCCCCCGAGACCTACTTCACCCAGTGAGACTCAACTTCCTAAAGGGTTCCCAAGTGTCCCCAAATAGGGCCACAGAACCAAACACAGAGGGGGCTATTTCACATTCAAACCACATTAAGTATGGAGGAAAAGAGAACAATAGCTATTATTTACAAAAATAAATAAATAAATAAAGTTCCATAGACAGTATACATCTGCGCTCTCCCTGACTGACCAGTAACCAGGTCACCTGCTACCTTTAGCATCTTAACTAGATAGCTTTTCCTGTCAACTGTGACAAGAATTTCAAGTTCAACAGCGGCTTTTTTCCTTTCTTCCTAAATGTTAGAAATTTTCTTTTGTGCCAAATTAGACATTTTCTAATGCAAATCAATTCCTGAAAGAAAGCTGTTAGAATGGAGCAGAGAGGATCCTGCATTTCTAGCCTGTGAGGCTGTCTCTGCTTCAGCATCATGAGAGTCTGACAATGTGACGGTTTGTGTATGCTCGGGCCAGGGAGTGGCACTGTTAGGAGGTGTGGTCCTGTTGGAGTGGGCGTGTCACTGTGGCTGTGGGCTTAAGACCCTCATCCTAGCTGCCTGGAAGTCAGTCTTCTGCTAGCAGCCTTCAGATGAAGATGTAGAGCTCTCAGCTCCTCCTGCACCATGCCTGCCTGGACGCTGCCATGTTCCCGCCTTGATGATGATGGACTGAACCTCTGAACCTGTAAGCCAGCCCCAATGAAATGTTGTCCTCATAAGAGTTGCCTTGGTCACCGTGTCTGTTCATAGCAGTAAAACCCTAACTAAGACACGGACTGACAGTTTGTCTGCCCCAGCCCATTAAAAACTGTGGACTGATATGTTTAAAATGTAATATACTGTGTTGGTTAACACTGTCGACTTGACAGTGTCTAAAGTCATCCAGAGACAAGCACCTAGGCATGCATACCTGGAAGGTGAGGTGGGAAGAACCATCCTGAATGTGGGCTGGTACATTGCATGGGCTGGGGCCTCAGGCTGCATAGAAAAGAGAGGGGCCACTGAGCAGGGACACTCCTCTCTCTGCTTCCAGGCTTCCAGGCTTCCAGGCTGCAGGTGGGACTGGGTATCGACTGGCTCTCTCAAGCTCCTGCCACCAAGATGGCTGGTGCCTTAGCCAGCAACCAGAATCCACCGTTCCTTCTTTAAGTTGTCCTTGTCAAGTATTCTGTCAGCAGCAAGAGACGGAACTAAAATAGCTACTTTTTGTTTTGTGTTCTCTTTTCACACTCACCCTTAATATACATATTTATTTAGTCTCTTACCCTAACACACTGCAGTTTAGAGTTTGGGACATGCTACAGTACAGCCCATACTATTGTTTTTAATAGAACTTATATTTGAAAAGTGGGTGAAGAATAGTGGTATTATCTATATTTTAGAGAAATAATAGAGTTGCAAATGTGTGTGTGTGTGTATGTGTATTTGGATATAAAAATGTATATGTACACACACACACACACACACACACATACACACACATACACACACACACACACACACACACACACACACACACACACACACACACACACTTGTTACTCTACTTTTTTGCCTAAGCAGACAGTATCTCAGGACAGATTGGGAGAAACTGGTGTTTGCCCTGTATCCAAAATAGTTGTGGGCAGGGAAAAGAGTTCCCTCTAAACGCTGATGTAATTTGCTCACACTTGGATCATCACCACATGCAATGAAAATAGATGTTCTGTTTTCAACAACTGTAATATAATTAACCCAAGGCTCCGTTTTAGCCCAGCTTCTGAATCAACAGGATCATAGTCTGCTGGGCTGGCTTGGGGTTCTTGTTGGCAGTATGCTGTTTGAAATAATTGGAGGTGAGATATATGAGTGTATAATTAGTCGTTGATGTTGAATGCAGCCAGTGAGACACACCTTCTGTGGCCGCCTCTTTGCTGCGTTCTCTGCTCAATGTGCATTCGTTATGGCAGGTACGAAAGGAAGGGAGTGACTTTTGTCCCCCTTTCCTTGGTACCTCAGGAGCTCTATATGATGGAAGTCGCCGGATTTCATCCTGTAGTTTGTTTAGGGGCGTGGTCTTCCTCTTCCCATTGCTCCATCATTTTCTGTTCCACCCTGGGCCTTCTTTCTCTTTCTTCTCCCTGTTTTTCCTGTCTTTACTTGTTTTCAGGTGAGCACTGATTTGAAAAATTAGTGTGGCTATAATGTTGGTGGGGAGAGAGGGTGTACCACACACAGGCTGCCTTGATGGACATAGCCTGAGATCACAAGCAAACATGGCCTTTTTTTCCATGAAGTTGCTTCTTATGAGGCATTTGACCACAGTAATGAGAAAAGAAACTAACAGAATAAATGAATTAGCTTATTTGCCTATTGGCATTAAATAAGATTCCATAGAATTATGTACTTAACTTAAACATACATATACCTTTGCATATGTTTACCTAAGACAAACACATGCTTTGAATTCAAGCTTCCAGTACCTATGCTGTCACTATCTACAGCTCATGTCTGTCATGGAAAAACCAAGTGTGTGTGTGTGTGTGTGTGTGTGTGTGTGTGTGTGTGTGAGAGAGAGAGAGAGAGAGAGTAACAAGCCTTTTAAAGATATATATTCTCACCCTACAAAACCTAAACATTAGTTACAAATAAAAGCAGTAATAGTCATAAAAGCTTCAGTGGGTATCCAGGAGTAAACCTCGGCGGACACATTTCACTCTCTGTACCCTAGTGAGCCATTTTGAGAGTCATGACATTTCCACATTTCCACTAGGAAAAATCCCAATCACCTAAAATGCTGATGGAACAGGAGATGGCCATGGCTGAGCAAGAGCAGATGTGAGTCTCTGGGACAAGGGACAGATCACAAGTCTAAGTGGCCACCAGCCTCATTCCAGAGCAGAGGCGTCAGCCCCACCTCCACAGACAGGGGCTCCGGGTCTGAGATCAGCCAATGCAGTAGACACTCTAACTGAGGGTCCGTGGAGGGAGCTAAGAAGTTCCATAGAGACAGGAGAAGGGCCCTCCTGAGAGGAAAGCAGCTCTGAAGGGCTCTGGTGTTCCTTTAGAGACACTAAAATATACTGAGTTAGCAAATGTTGGATATATGTGTGTGTGTGTGTGTGTGTGTGTGTGTGTGTGTGTGTGTGTGTGTGTTTATCTTTTCTCTTGCTAGCTGTGGAAATGGAAACATTGATGAAGACATCTCTCTCTCTCTGTGTGTGTTTTCTTCACATGTATCCGTGTGTACATTTTTATTCTTGCTATTAGTGTGTACACAAGATTGAAGTCAACATATTAATGGAGGCCGACTCTGGGGGGCAGGTTTGCTCAGTGGTTAGGATTCGTCCTCTGTTTATATATTTATATCTTATCCACCTCACCCCATCTGTGTCTCTGCCATCGTTCAGTGTGTATTATTGTACATTTATTTAATATATGTCAAGTATACTACTTTGTACTTAATTTTGTTGCCTAATTTCCTACCATTAAACAATTACCAGTTTGCTTTTTGTAACCAGGAGGAAGTAATTAAACAGTTTAAAGAATAAATGGATCCTCTTCGCTCCTCTTAGGATGTGACTCACACCTGTCTTGCCATGTCTGTTTTCACCCAGGGTTTGGAAGTGACTTCTATCCTAGACTATATGCTTTTAGTCAAGCTTTTCAGAAATCAGTCTGCAGAGCTTATAGGACGCTGAATTCCCACGCAAAGGTTTCATTCACAAGTTTGGACGTACTGTATTGTGATTATACACAAACCACGTTCTGGTTTTGTTTTGATCTGCGGGAGGAGAACATGCCTGAGGAGTGGCAGGACACTTCTGAGAATCCACACTCCAGTGGATTATAAGAGTTTATGTGAAAGTGAGGGTCAAGACTGGTGGTTGATTCTGTTTCCAAAGTTGTGGGTTCTGGCCATGGGAAGAGATGCTGTCACTCCAGAGGAAATGGAAACTCTTTACAACTGGATTGTGGGCACCCTCATATGTTGATGGCAGCCCCCCAGAAGTAGTCTTAGTCGACTATGTGGCACGAACAGTGGCTATTCCATCTGCTCTTCTGCCACTTGCAAGCACACTCTTCATGAATGGTTTATCAATGATTAGCTCGTGATGATTTTGTAGTAGAAGTTCTCATCAAGGGGGCTTCCCCACTAGTTGTCTTACATTTAAAATAGCCAGTGTCCAGCCTGCTAAAACCCTAGCTAGAGGCAGGGTGGGCAGAGCAGACTATAAATTATCAAAACCTGCCTCCAGTAGTGCATTTCCCCCAGCGAGGCACCATGTCTTAAAGTCTCCCTAGTCTCCCCGAAGAGTGCCACCAACTGTGGACAATCCACTATATATAACCTATGAACCTGTGGTCCTCATCCAAACTACCACACTCTCTTACATTTAAAGTACAAGCTGAGTCTATATTAAAAAGCAAAAAGGAAATACAATTGATTTTTTAACTTTTCAGCTCAAAAAAAATGACAAGAGGCTATAAACATATAATAAACTAAGATGCCATGTAATTTAGATTTGTGATGTTTTGTTAGCCAAAACTTGGATAATGAAAGCCATCCCTATGTAACTAAATGTGGTACCCAGAATAAATTAAAAATACTCAATGGAAGAGTAGTTCAATTAATTACTCTAGAGCCTGCATGGCACAGGGAAGTTCTTTGATGTAAAATAGAAATGTTTCCTTTTATACCATTCTGGGGGCTTCATTCTCTTGTCAAACCTCACTTATATTTAGCCTTCTTATCTTTGATATCAGAGAGATCCTTTGATATTCTTGTTCTGCTATAAATGAGCACTACCATTATTTTAAAGACTTTATGTTATGTATATGAGTATTTGCCTGCATGGATGTATGTGCACTCCATGTGTGTCTGGTGACTTCTGAGGCCAAAAGGAGACATGGGTGCTCTGGAGCTAGAGTTATAGATGACTGTGAGCCACCATGTGGGTGCTAAGAACTGAACCCAGGTCCTCTGGGAGAGCAGAGAGTCCTTTTAACTGCTGAGCCATATCTTCAGCCCAAAGTTTTATTTTTAAATGTGTGTGTGTGTGTGTGTGTGTGTGTGTGTGTGTGCGTGTGCACACGCATGTTCTCTACATAAGCTAGCATAAAGCATCCAGCTCCCTGGAGCTGGAGTTGCAGGCAGTTGTGAGGTGGTTGTGAGCCTTCCAACATCGGATTCTCTTCAAGAACAACAACTGTTCTTAAGGGCAGAACTGTCCTTCTTGCTCTAACGTGAGTTTCCTACGAATTACCTTGCTTTACCATTCTCTCTTACTTTCTGCTTATTCTGCCTTGTTGCTTCTGGTTATTTATGGAGAGATTGTAAGATTAGTCATGTGTTTGAATTTTGACTAAGAGAAATAATGGGATCTGAACAGCTACAGATTAGCCCATGTCTGCTAATCCTCATGTAAGAGTGCATGCTGGCCCTGCCCTGCTTAGTAAGTGGATTCTCTCCTAAGTTCTGACTTGATTCCACAGAGGAGACATTTCTATAGGAGTCTTTCAGATGCAAAGCCTCATGAGTTGGTCTTGCCAGGAAAGAAGAAAGGACAGCCATATGCTGTGTGTCCTTTCTGGAACACTGTATATGGGAGCTTGCATTGTCTTCACAGGGGTCCTGTTACTTATGTGCTTCATCACCCCCCTCTTAACTAGAAGAGACAGTGGGAGTGAAGACATAAAGTGCCTGGTGTGATGTTACATTTTCCCTGTAGAAGGGGCACATACTAACTTCTCAAAGTAGCTTCTCTATTCTCTAGCACCAGATAGCACGTGGAGCCTACTATGTATGTTAAACATATAGAAACACATATGACAGAATCAACACACACATGCACACACACAGGCACACACACACACACATTGTTCTGTGTCAACAGGGTCATAATCCTTTTTTACTTAAAGGATGGAATTCAGGCTGGAGAGATGGCTCAGTGATTAGCACATCTGGGGCTCGGGTGGAGGACCTGGGTTTGAGTCCCAGTATCAACACAATGGCTCACAACTATCTCTAGCTCCAGTTCCAGAGGATTTGACTCCCTTCTCTGACACTCCATAGGCACCAGCATGCATGTAGTACATATACATGTATGCAGGCAAAACATTCATACATGTAAAATAAAATTAATAAGTATTTTTTAAAAAAAGTGTAATATCCACTTATCAGAGAATGCATACCATGTGTGTTCTTTTGTGATTGGGTTATCTCACTCAGGATGATATTCTCCAGGTCCATCCATTTGGATATTAGCCCAGAAGATTGGAATACACAAAGTACAAGCTACAAACCATAAGAAACTCAAGAAGAAGGAAGACCAAAGTGTGGATACTTCGTTCCTTCTTAAAAGGGGGAACAAAATACCCATGGAAGGAGTTGTAGAGACTAACTATGGAGCAGAGACTGAAGGAAGGACAATCCAGAGACTGCTCCACCTGGGAATCCTTCCCATATTCAATCATCAAATCCAGACACTATTGTGGATGCTAGCAAGTGCTGGCTGACAGGAGCCTGATATAGCTGTCTCCTGAGAGTCTCTGACAGTGCCTGACAAATACAGAAGTAGAGCCTCACAGCCATCCATTGGACTGAGCACAGGGTCCCCACTGAAGGAGTTAGAGAAAGGACCCAAGGAGCTG
>JADRCD010223056.1:0-13885 GCA_019843815.1 Montemys delectorum
AATAAAATAGACTTTCAACCAAAAGTTATCAAGCATGATGAGGAAGGACACTTCATATTCATCAAGAGGAAAATCCACCAAGAGAAAGTCTCAGTTCTGAACATCTATGCCCTAAATGCAAGAGCACCAAATTTCATAAAAGAAAATTTACTAAAACTCAAAACAAACCTTGAACCTTACACAATAATAATGGGAAATTTAAACACTCCAATCTCACCAAGAGACAGGTCATTGAAACAGAAACTTAACAGAAACACAGTGAAACTAAGAGAGGTTATGAACCAAATGCGTTTAACAGATATTTACAGAACATCTCACCCTAAAACACAAGAATACACATTCTTCTCAGCACCTCATGGTACCTTCTCCAAAATCGAGCATATAATTGGTCACAAAACAACCCTCAACAGATAGAAGAAGGTTGAAATAATACCATGCATCCTATCAGATCACCATGGCCTAAGGCTGGACTTAAATAACGGCAAAAACTACAGAAAGCCCACATACATGTGGAAACTGAACAATTCTCTACTCAATGATAACTTGGTCAAGGAAGAAAGAAAGAAAGAAATTAAAGACTTCCTGGAATTTAATGAAAATGTTGACACATCATACCCAAACTTATGGGACACAGTAAAAGCAGTGGCAAGAGGAAAGTTCATAGCACTAAGTGCCCTGGTAAAGAGAGTGGAGAGCTCTTTCACTAACAACTTGACAGCACACCTGAGAGCTATAGAACAAAAAGAAGCAAACTCACCCAAGAGGAGTAGAAGACAGGAAATAGTCAAACTCAGGGATGAAATCAACCAAATAGAAACAAAGAAAACAAATACAAAGAATTAGCAAAACCAAAAGCTGGTTCTTTGAGAGAATCAACAAGATAGATAAACCCTTAGCCAAACTAACTAAAGGGCCAAGAGGCAGTATCCAAATAAATAAAATCAGAAATGAAAAAGAAGATAAAACAACAAAGATGAAGGAAATTCAAATATTTATCAGATCCTACTCTAAAAGTCTATACTTAACAAAACTGGAAAATCTAGATGAAATGGATGGTTTCCAAGACAGATGCCACATACCAAAGTTACATCAAGAGCAGGTAAACTATGTAAACAGGCCCATATCTCACAAGGAAACAGAAGAAGTCATTTTAAACCTTCCAACCAAAAAAAAAGCCTAGAGCCAGATGGATTTAGTGCAGAATTCTATGAGACCTTCAAAGAAGACCTGATACCAATTTTCCTCAAACTATTCCATAAAATAGAAACAGAAGGAATACTACCTAACTCATTCTATAAAGCCACAATTATTATGATACCTAAACAATACAAGGACCCAACCAAAAAAGAGAACTTTGGATCAATCTCGCTTATGAATATTGATGCAAAAATACTCAATAGAATTCTTGCAAACAGAATCCAAGAACACATTAATACCATCATTCACCACTATCAAGTAGGTTACATCCCAGGGATGCAAGGCTGGTTTAATATATGAAAATCCATTAATGTAATATAAACAAACTCAAACTGTATGTAAACAAACTCAAAGGGAAAAAAAATCACACGATCATTTGATTAGCTGCAGAAAAAGCATTTGACAAAACACAACACACCTTCGTGTTAAAAGTATTGGAGAGATCAGGTATTCAAGGCCCATACCTAAACATAATAAAAGCAACTCACTGCAAACCAACAGCCGATATCAAATTAAATGGAGACATATTTGAAGCAATCCCACTGAAATCAAGGACAAGACAAGGATGCCTACTCTCCCCATATCTATTCAATATAGTACTTGATGTGTTAGCTAGAACAATAAGACAACAAAAAGACATCAAGGTGATATAAATTGGTAAAGAAGAAATAAAGGTATCACTATTTGCAGATGATATGATAGTATCATCTATTGATATGCACTGAATCTAATAGAAGAGAAGGTGAGAAAGAGCCTTGAACTCATTGGCGCAAGGGGAAATTTCCTAAACAGAACTCCAATGGCTCATGCTCTAAGATCAAGAATTGATTAATAGGACCTCATGAGACTGGAAAGCTTCTGTAAGGCAAAGGACATAGTCAATAAGACGAATCAGTAACCTACAGATTGGGAATAATCTTCACTAACCACACATACGATAGAGGACTAATATCCAAAATATATAAATTAACTCAAGAAGCTAACCACCAAAAAAAACAATTAAAAATGGGGTGTAGAACTAAACTGAAAATTCAGAACTGAAGAATGTCAAATGACCGAGGAGCACCTAAAGAAATGTTCAAAGTCCTTAGTGATCAGAGAAATGCATATCAAAACGACCCTGAGATTCCAGCTTATACCAATCAAAATGGCTAAGATCAAAACCTCAGGTGACAGCACATGTTGGAGAGAATGTGGAGAAAGAGGAACACGCCTCCATTGCTGATGGGATTGCAAACTGGCACAACTACTCTGGAAATCAATCTGGAGGTCTTCAGAAAATTGGAAATAGATCTACATGAAGACCCAGCTATACCACTCTTGGGAATATACACAAAACATGCCCCACCATGCCACAGGGACACGAGTTCCACATAGCAGCCTTATTTGTGATTTCCAGAAGCTGGAAACAACCCAGATGTCCCATGACAGAAGAATGGATACAGAAAATGTGGATCATTTACACAATGGAATACTACTCAGTTATTAAGAACAAAGACATCCTGAGTTTTGCTGGCAAATGGATGGAACTAGATAACATCTTGAGCAAGGTAACTCATACCCAAAAGGGCATACATATTATGTATTCACTAATAAGTGGGTGTTAATCACAAGAAAGAACAGAATAACAAAGATATAGTTCACAGATATATTTCACAGAACTCAAAAAAGTCAACAAACTGAAGTGCCCAAGTGAGGACACCTCAGTCCTACTTGGGAGAAAGAAGAAAGCAACCACAAATGGGGAGGGAGGGAGGGAGGGACCTGGGAGGGAAAATGGACAGCTGGGGAGAGAATGAGGGGGTGAAGTGGAGAGGAGAGAGGAACTTGATCTGGTATTGGGTGAGGGAAAAAGACTGAAGCCCCGAGGGCCAGCAGAAAGAATGGAAACATGCAATCTCAAGAGGTAGGAGGTTGGGGGGACCCTCCAGAATGCACCAGAGACCTGGGAGGTGAGAGACTCTCAGGAATCAAAGGGAGGGACCCTAGATGAAATGCCTGACAATAGGGAGAGGGAACTTATAGAGCCCACCTCCAGCAGGAAGACAGGTCTTCAAGTGAGGGATGGGGTTACCCTCTCACAGTCACAACTCTGACCCATAATTGTTCCTGCCTGAAAGAATTACAGGGACGGAAATGGAGAAGAGCTTGAGGAAAAGAAGGTCCAGTGACAGGCCCAAAGTGGGATCCAGCTCAAAGGGACGTCCCCAGGCCTCACACTATTACTGAGGCTATGGAGAGCTCACCAAAAGGGACCTAGCATGACTGACCTCTGAAAGACCCAAGAAGCAGCTGAAAGGGCCAGATGCAGATATTTGCACCCAACCAATGGACAGAAGCAGCTGACCCCTGTGGTTGAATTAGGGAAGGCTGAAAGAAGTTGAGGAGAAGGGCCATCCTGTAGGAGGACCAGCAGTCTCAATTAAACTGGACCCCTCCGAGATCTCTCAAACACTGGACCACCTAACAGACAGCATACACCAGCTGATATGAGGCCCCCAACACTCCAATACAAAAACACTTTGTATTTTTATGAGGCCACCACGTGGAGATTGGGGGTTGGAGAGGTGTGGGATGTGGAGCAAATTTGGAGGGTGGATGGGAGAGCAGAGAATGAAATATGGAGTGTAAAAAATAAGTTAATTTAATAAAAAAAAATTTAAAGAAAAAGAAAAAAGAAAAAACATGGATGGAACTGAAGATTATTATGTTAAGTGAGATAATATTAGTTCTGTGTACACAGAAAGACAAAATATGTGTGTGTAGAATCTCTTAAAAGTTGAAGATAAGAATATAATTGTGATTATTCAAAGCCAGGGGCAATTTTGGAGAGGCAAAGATGAGGAGAAGCTTATCAATGGGTAATTAGTTCATTTATTCATTCATTCATTCATTCATTCATTCATTCGTTTGTTTGCTTTGAGACAGGGTTTTTATTGTGTAGCTTTTGCTGGAGTGGAACTTGCTATGTAGACTCCGCTAGCCTCAAAATCTGAGAGATCCACCAAGTCCTGGGATTAAAGGTATATGCAACCATGCCCAGCCTCAATTACACTTAGATAGGTGTAATTATCTAAATACTATCTAAATTATCTAAATAAGAGAAGTGCTGGTGAACAGTATAATAATCATACTCTACTAGAAAGATTTTGTGTATTTTCATTTGAAGGTAAAGAGAAGAGAAAATGATGTGTTAAACAGAATGTATATGTCTAACCTGGAAATATTTGACATACATGTGTATGGATACATCACATGGCACTTCATAATATACACAACTTTTGTATTTTTATGTATCAGCTAAATTTAATTAAATTCCAAAAAGAGAATCTATAGCAGAGTTTCTTTATAGTGGACAAAATTGGAAAGAATTACTTAGTAATGATATAATGGATTGTGTTATGTTCTTGCAATGGAATAATATAGAACAAGGAACAGCCTGTAACCTACAGCTAGAGAGTGAATCCTATAGATGTGATATATAGTAAAGAAGCCAGTAAGTAAAAACAACAAGAGCTATGGGATTTTCTTTAAACTGTTCTGGTGAGTGATAACTCCGTGGTGGTTTCCCTTTGGAAGTGAGATGGTTAGTACGTGAAGGTGGCATCAAATAGATACTTGGCTAGCTAGTAGCAGTCTTTATCTCAAAGAAATATGTACGCAGCTTATGCTTGATAAAAATAAATCAAACTTTGCATGCAAAATCTGCCTTCTCTATAAGGCTGTCAGTAATATGCTTGAATATTATTGATCATATTAATAGGCCTTTATCTGTGTGTGGCAAATGTGCATGCATGTTCATATGTGCATGTGTCCACAAGTACAAATCTACATGAAGTCCACAAGCCGACTCTCTGTCTTATTTTCTGAGACTAGATCTTTTGCTGAATCTGTAGCTCACTGCTGTACCTAGGCTAGCAAGTTGAGGATCTCCAGGGAGATGTTTGTCTCTGCTCTCGTCTCCAGTCCTGGGGTTGTATTTGAGTATGATCACCCCGGTTTGTATATGGATGCTGTAGGTCAGAAGCAAGCTCTTCATGTGTGTGTGGCAAACACTTGACCGTCAGCCATCTCCTAAGCTACAGATAAATGTTTTCTGAGGCTAATATTTTAATCTCATGTAAATTCTTTGACATATGGGCCCCAATTTACACGCTAATACAGAATAATCTCTTTCCATGTTTAGTTTCCATAAGTTCCCTAGCCAGTTTTATTCCAATTTTCTTACTCAAAAAAAAACAAAGCAAAATAAAAAAAAAAAACAGAGCAATCTTATCAAATTGTTCTACCTTTGTTAAATCATCCACCTACATAGAAATTACTAATATTTTCATCTACCTAGTTTGTAAATTACAAGTATTAAAACTGTTGAGTATATGTAATATGATGCTGACAGGTGGGGTGTGGCCAGGGTAGAAGGGAATGAGTTATATCACTTTGGTTATTATGTGGATTTATCTTTCCTATGGTACATCTTTGTTAAACAAAATTATACCATGATTTTATATCACAGATTCTGAGTTTAAGAGAGCCTAAACATCCTCCATTAAAGGGAGTAGCAACAGTAGCAAGACATGGGAGATTCAAAAGCAAATACTAACTTCACCACATTTTTATTCTATGATCACATCTAAATTATCAGTCTACCTCTTCCCAGTTCCTCAAGAGTTATCGAGCCATCTCCTTTGTTTTTTAAACATTTCCAGGGAGAAGATGCAGAAGAAACATTTACTCTATATTCTGAAGCTTTCACTGAAATTATGATGAGTATTACATTGAAAATAACTAAGTTTGGATCCTTCAATTTAATATATCTACAATAGTAGATATGAAGTGGATGACCAACAATAACCACATATAAGATTTCAAAGGCGAAAAAGATTATCTCGACTCTCATGGAGAAGTAAATCCTGCAACAAAAATAGAATTTGTATTTTAATATAATGTACTTTAATTAAATTATTTACTGTAATATATCTTCGACAAAGGATTGAATGTCATTGCTTTTTCATGTATGTATGAAAAGGATCCTGATCAACCTCATCCCACTGAGCCATCTTTTCAACTTCTCACTTGGAAGATTTCTGAGAGAGTGGGTAGGGTTCATGTAAACAGATGATGAGATGATGTCCCATACTCTGAAAACATCACTATGATGAGTTTAAGAAAATGGACAGGTATATAAGCACTATTTTAGTATCCTGCAGAGTAGCTTCACTGCCTGGAATTTCTGTTTCTGACTAATCTTCTTCCACTTCTTGCAAACCCTGGAAACCATTGATCTATTCATGTCTATGGCTTTACCTTTTCATAAATGTTGTGTAATTGCAATCAAACAGAATATGGCCCTTTTTATATAGGCTTCTTTTGTTCAGCAATGAATCATCTTATAGTTCATAAGATATGTTTTCAATTCCTTTGAATGTATACCGTGCTGTGAGAAAGCACTGTGACCAAAAGCGAGTGGAGAGAAAGGGGTTTATTTTGCTTATGCATCCATATGGTTGTTCTTCATTGAAAGCAGTCAGTGCAGTAACTCAAGCAGGGAAGGAACCTGGAGGCAGGAGCTGACATAGAGGCCGTGTAAGGATGTTGCTTATTGATGTGTTTTTTTCATGGCTTACGCAGTCTGCTTTCTTATAGAACTCAAGACTACAAGCGCAGAAGTGGAGCCTCCCACAATGGGCTGGGCCCACATCAAAGACTAATTACAAAAAAAAAAATGCCCTAAGGCCTGCCTACAACCTGATCTTGTGGGTGTTTTCTTTGTGATGTTTCTGCCTCTCAGATGACTCCCTTTCATGCCAAGTTAACAAACTGTGCTGTATTTTTTTACTTTGTTTGCCAACTTGATACAAGTTAGGTTCTTCTGGTGGGAAGAGAACGTCTCAATTGATAAGGTGCCCCATTCAGATTAGCCTGTAGGTAAATCTGTAGGACATTTGAATTAACTATTGATATGGGACACCACAGTCTATATGGGTGGTACTCTCCAGGGCAGGTGTTTCTCTGTTGTATAACAAAGCAGGCTCGATAGGCTCCTGAGATCAAGCCTTTACTTTAAGCAGGGTTCCTCTCTCATCTCTATTTCAGTTTCACCCCTAGGGTCCTGCTTGATTTCCTGCCTTTGCTCCCTTTTATGATCAATTGTAATATGTAAGATGGAATAAATTCTTTCCTCCCCAAGTTGCTTTGGACCAGATGTTTATCACAACGATAAAAGAAAACTGAGTCTAGTCATAAGTTCTTGAGGACTTTTGATGGAACAATGCCATAGGATCAAATAAGATGTGGTGGGTTATGAATTGGTAGGTTATGGAGAAAAAGTATTCAGGATAAAGAGAGTCAAGAAGGCTGGGGCTGGTGACTTAATAACTGTGTAATTTGGGAAGCCTACTGAACAATAAAGAGGTGCGGTATCCTGTTTGGATGCTTAAGGACTCGAAGATGATGGTGGCATAGCATTAAACAAAGCCTTAGTTATTTTAGCATTTATTCTCTAGCCACATGGGGATTACAAGAGCACCCAGAGTTGCAGGAATTATGGAAGTAGCATTTGAGCAGAGATCACAAACCTCTGTAGGAAAAGAACATTCCGGAATGACACAGCGGGCCCTCGGCGGCATGAACACTCCTAGTGGTGAGTTGCAGGTAGTACTGACCTGCAGAGAAGGAGTGTTTGTGTCAAAGCAGGCTGGATTTCACAGAAGCTGCAAGGGCAGGTGGTGAGGACACTGCTTTCGCTTGCCATAGAATCATTTCGCTCCTATGGGAAAGAATCATTTGTAGGAGGCAATCGTGGTAATAAGTGGAGATGGTAGTGACTGAGAGTAGCAAAGACAGGATAAAGGGAAGTAGCTGGAGGCTGGATCTGCCTATTTAATAGCATCATTTTCACTTCTTATAATATCTCAAAAACACTATATCCAACAAGCAACGTTTTTATTTCCTTTAAAGTTTCATTCGGTCTTCCCGTCTTCATAAAATGGCATAAGCATTCCTCATGATTAAGGCAGAAACTGTGACTTGCTCTTCCTTATTCCTCCACAGGTACTCAATAAGCAACTCCTTTCGCTTAGGAGCCCTTTCCAACTCTGTTGCAGTTTCTTTTACCAATGCCCCAGCATTCTCCTGAAGTAGTGTAACCTGGTGCCTTCCACGGTCCTTCTGCTATATCTGGCTTCTCAAGTGTGCCCTCAAAGTGCAAAGGAGGTTAATGTATTGTAGACAGAAAACCTTCAATAGATCCCTGCTCTGCTTTGGCTTAAAATCATCTCCCTGGAGTTACCTGTTTCTGTCATGAACAGGCCCTGTTGTTCTATCCTACGCCCTACTAGATTGGATTGTGATTCACTACACACAGCACAGATCTGGTAATGCCTAAAATAATATTAACTCTATTGCAATGTACCAGTCTGTGCTAGAAAAAAAAAAAAACAAAAAAAAAAAAAAAACAAAAAAAAAAACCCTAAGAGGTAAGATATTCTACAACTATTTAACCATACAGTTGTTAATGTAAAATATTTGAAGTTAAGCGGCCCATTGTAATTTCATGACCAATGTACAGTGATTGAACAAATTTATAAAAAGCAAGTGGATGCTCAGACAATGGAGAAGGAGTAAAAGGCAAGGCCAACAGTGTCTGCTGGCCTTTGGTTGCTTTTTTTCCTCCTCCTTCATTTCAATAGCTCTGCTTCCAGTGTCTATTCAAATGCTAACAAGTCGGAACAGACACTCCGAAGGGTGCTTCCCTGGGCAGTCTGTAATGATGAGATTACACATTTCAACGCCTGGATGTGACACTCTAGAGAAGAATTTTGATCCCCTAGTATAAAGAGTCTCATTAGAGAAAATGAAATGTGAACTCCTCCTCTTAGGACTAGCATGTGCTTTTAGGTAAGCATGCAGCACTTACACTGGACTCTTTGATCTTCCAGGAGTCCAAGGACTTTGCACACACACACATGTTGAAAACAAGGCTTACTGTTTGTTTTGTCATTACAAGCAATCGAGCTTTGGTCTCTTTGAATGATGCACAACAGGCAATTCAACTTAAGTCTTTTCTAGAATCCTCTTCTCTCTATTGGCTGATGAAATTTCCCAGTATTAACACCTGAAAGCACGGTCTCCTTTCCCTTTCAAGACTCAGTTACCACAGACATTGTTGGGCTGCACCCAGGAAGTCAACTGAATACCTGAAGAACAAAGGAACTTACCTCATGACCTTTCTTAAACAGGAAGTTCAGAGAAACAACTTAGAAATTAACTTACACCTCTGGGGGTTTTGAAAACATAGAGTTTGTTAACAAATACCTTCTGAGTGTCATCGTTCATACCTCTATTTTATATTTGATTCATTGTTTTAGACATATTAGAAACCTGTGACAAATGAATTGGACTAGGTTTTAAAACACCAGTGACAACTTGGTAAACATGCAAAATGGATAAATATGTTTTCAGATCATTTTTTAAAAAACTAGTCCTGTTCATTAAAATGAAATTTTAATCAACTCAAAATTAAAATGTCATTTACTGTTAAGACTTTCCAGCAATGCATAGTTGTATAAACAGCTGGCAAATTTCTAGATATCACATCTGGTAGGTGTGGATGAAACTCATTAGATTAAGTCTTCTAAGCATGGACGTATGCCAAAGCTCTGAGACGATAAGCATTCGTTCCTGATGGCGGTCATTTGTTCTTTGCCAGCTCATAAGTGCTTCCTTCTAGCCATGGATTGCATTTCCGCTGGCTGGCACGTGAATCACCGGCCACCACATCCCTGCATGCTATAATCCCTGCGCAAAAGTAATTCCTAACCAATCCAAAACAGTCAAAGGGGAACTCACAGTATGCTGACTGGCAAGGACAGCTTCCACTCAGGGCAGAGAGTTCTAACAAAAGAAAGAACTCTGTGCAGTTCTGAAGGGTCACTTGAACGTTTGATTACAGACTCAGAGAGGCTTGTTGTATTAAAGACCTGTTATAGAGAATACATGAGTCAGAACAGTTTGATACAAAAGAAAACTTCTATTTTCTTTTAGATATGCCCTGGTAAATAACTGGAGAATGTTCTGGTTTTCTGCAAGTGTGTTGGGGGGGAGTGGGTGAGCTATGTGTAGACGTGATGGGTGCTAGGAAGAAGGGCTGATAGATACGGCTCATGGTTGCTTACGCAATGGGTTCAATGTGATTCTTGTGCATTTCTCTCTCTTTCTCAGTGTGTGTTTTGAAGAGACAGTGTTTCTACCATGGAGGCGACCGATGTTAATTGAATTCTCTATTTGCAAGAAAAGTGTAATGAAATCTGTTACAGGTGACAACAAACAAATGGATAAATGGTGAATCAAAGACTTCTATCACAAATACAAGGATGAAATTCGATTTTGGGGATGCCTGTCATCAGTGACCCGGCAGACCCACGATCCATTATTTTCAATTGTACTTGGTAAGATATAATTTAATGTGTAGTATAATATAATAGTAAACCATTATGTCTCCATTCTAATGAAGGTATCAACTTTTGTGTTCCTCATACCATTGTCCCCACCCTAAACTTGCATTTTGTCTTTTATCTGGCATACTCACTGATACAGATGGCCATCACCAAAGTATCTGTCGTATCAATGCACTTTGTATCAGACGCTTGAGGATACTTCAAGCCTGACACAGAACAGAAAATGAAGAACTGAAGCAGGCATCCTACCCTTTCCAGTAGCTATGGAGTGGTTATTCCTCTAAGATCTGTCTTCACCCATGAAATGCGGCACTGTCATGAATTGCCATGAGCTTACTGGGAAGGCTGTTTAGTAACCAGTCAGGGACGTGAAACAAGGCTGATTGAGTGAAGAGATCGGGAAAGTTTCACATTTACCTAAAGCTATCTAATATTATCTGATTAAATTAAAACACAAGGAAGCAGAATTCAGTTATATATCGATGATACGTAGATCAAAAGCTCTCACAAACTCATATGATAACATAAATTTGTTGATTAAAAATAAGAAAGGTTATAGTAATTTATATTGATAATCTAGTCTGAAGATATAATTCATCAACCTTACTCCCACAACAACTGGACTAACTCGGAATAGGGACAAGTGAATCAAATACCCATGTCTCAAAGATCAAGGGTGTCTTAGTCAGGGTTGCTACTCCTGCACAAACATCATGACCATGAAGCAAGTTGGGGAAGAAAGGGTTTATTTGGCTTACTTCCACATTGCTGTTGATCACCAGAGGAAGTCAGGATTGGAACTCAAGCAGGTCAGGAAGCAGGAGCTGATGCAGAGGCCATGGAGGGATGTTCCTTACTGGCTTGCTTTTTCCTGGCTTGCTCAGCCTGCTCTCTTATAGAACCCAAGACTTCCAGCCCAGGGATGGCACCACCCACAAGGGGCCCTACCCCCTTGATCACTAATTGAGAAAATGTCCCACAGCTGGGTCTCATGGAGGCATTTCCCCAACTGAAGCTCCCTTCTCTGTGATAACTGCAGCCTGTGTCAAGTTGACACACAAAACCAGCCAGTACAAAGGGTGTAATGGAGAACAACACACAGGATTTTTAAAAAACTCTTCATTCTTTGTGAGTTTCACATCATTCATCCCAGTCTTGCTTATCTCCCGGACCTGTCATATACACCCTTCACCTTTTCAACCTGTCGCCAAAATTAAACACACACACACACACACACACACACACACACACACACAAATCTCATTGTAGAAGCTATAGTGTGTCACTGTGTTTTCCACAGTATATCTCTCTGTCCACACCACTTCACTTGCAAATATTCATTGCAATGAGTCATTCATCTGGTTCAAAATCTGTGTCTTCAGTGACACCATCAATGTTGGATCCTTACCAGGCTTCCTTCCAGTTATCTTGTTCTTGTCTTGTGTCATGAATATCCTGAAGCTTTGGATTAGTAGGACTGGTCCTTTCACACATCCCAACAATCTACAGATGGTATAGATTTTGGAGTGGGCCAACTCAGAGCCCTGGATCTGGGCCTGGGTTGTAGTTGAGCTGGTCAGCCTCCTGGCTGTCAATTATTGCCACCGCCAAGGCTAGCTCTCCAGCACTGCCCCATCTAGGCAACTCAATGCCACCATTGGCAGAAGGGAGGGTCAGCCCTCTTGCTCACATGCCTTCAGAGTTGGCTCATTGGAAGCCAGGCCTCCAGAGCTAGCTCCACTATGTTGCCTAGTCAAGGCAATGGTCCCATTTTCCCAAGTGTTGTGGCCTTTGAAGGGCTAGGACAGCTCTCCTATTCTCTCCCCCATGCACCCATACCACCTTATGGTAGACAATTGTCAGAGCCAGATCATCTCCACCCCCACTTCCAAGGTCAGCTATTCTGTGTTGTTCAGATGGGATGCATGGCCTACTTTCCTGAGTTCTGCAGCAGATGAGGGGCAAGGATAGCTCTCCAGCATTCAAGACCCTATGGGCAGCTTTCCTAACCACTGTAGGTGTTAAGAGGGGAGGGGAGGCATCATCTCTGCACCAGTGAGTGCCATCATATGGCAGACAAATGGTTGGGTCTCTCATACTCAAGCCGTGGGTGAGTTCACCCACCCACCAGCCACCAGGGCAAGAACTTGGTGGGAACTCCACTGTGGTCTCAGGTGGCAGTACTGGGCACTCACTCTAGGATACTCCTCTCCACTCTTAAATCTCCAGTTCCATCTCTTCTAATAACACTCAAGCCACTCTATTTCTCTGATAGTTTGTATATGTTTGGCCTAGGAAGTAGCACTGTTGACAGATGTGGCCTTGTTGGAGTAGGTGTGGCCTTGTGGGTGTGGCTTTAATACCCTTGCCCTAGCTGCCTGGGATCCAGTATTCTGCTAGCAGCCTTCAGTGGAAGATGTAGAACTCTCAGTTCCTCCTGTACCATGCCTGCCTGGATACTGCCATGTTCCTGCCATGATAATACTTGATTGAACCTCTGAACCTGTAAGCCAGCTGCAATTAAATGTTGTCCTTTATAAGAATTACCTTGGTCATGGTGTCTGTTCCCTGCAGTAAAACTCAAAGACAGCTTCTCTTTGTCTCCCATCTGTTCACTCCAAATTCACACATTGTGGTGGCTCCCAGTGAAGCCTGGCCACATGGCTGGCAGATCCCTGGGTGTTTGGTGCGGTGGCAAGCTGGTTTCTAAGGCCTGCCTGTGCTGAACACAGGAGGACAGGTCTTTGGGTGATGTAGTGGTCCCTAGGTCATTGTCAGTCTTCCTCCTCCCAAGCTGTGCTGTGTGGTGGCATGGTGTGGCACTGTGCATTCAGGGGCTGCCCATGCTGCATAGCCTGTGTCCCCTAACCACCACCACCACCATGTGGCATGGCAGAACCTAGGTCTTTTTCTTCCCTCCTGCCTGGATTTGATTTGGTTTGATTTGATTTGATTTGATTGTTAATGTGTTCTAGGCAAAAAAAAAAAAAAAAAAAAAAACAACAAAAACAAAAAAACAAAAACAAAACAGCTTTAGCATCAAGCTAGGATTAACAAAGGACTGCCATCTACTCTGGCCCAGATGGATATACAAAAACCACCAACCAACATGGCGATTCCTTACAAACCAAAAGTGCTGTGGTTACTTCATTCATTGTACAATCATAGACAGACAGACATGAAGGCCAATTGTTTCAAGAAATATTCCTTTATAACGTATCATAGGAGGGGAA
>JADRCD010223057.1:0-32046 GCA_019843815.1 Montemys delectorum
GCATATACCCAGAAGATGCTCCAACATGTAATAAGGACACATGCTCCACCATGTTCATAGCAGCCTTATTTATAATAGCCAGAATCTGGAAACAACCCAGATGTCCCTCAACAGAGGAATGGATACAGAAACTGTGGTACATCTACACAATGGAGTACTACTCAGCTGTTAAAAACAATGAATTTATGAAATTCTTAGGGAAATGGATGGATCTGGAGAGTATCATCCTGAGTGAGGTAACCCAATCACAAAAGAACACACATGGTATGCATTCTCTGATAAGTGGTTATTAGCCCAGAAGTTTGGAATACAGGAAGAACAACCCACAAACCACAAGAAACCTAAGAAGAAGGAAGACCAAAAGGTGGTCATTTCATTCCTTCTTAAAAAGGGGAACCAAATACCCACAGAAGGAGTGGCAGAGATTAACTATTGAGCGGAGACTGAAGGAAGGAGAAGCATATAGCTATTTCCTGAGAGGCTCTGACAATACCTGACCAATACAGATGTAGAAGCTCACCATCATTCATTGAACTGAGTACATGGCCACCAGTGAAGGAGTTAGAGAAAGGCTCTATGGAGCTAAAGGGTTTGCTGCCCCTTAGGACGAACAACAATTACTAATACCCTCAGAGCTCCCAGGGACCCAACCACCAATCAAGGACTATACATGGTGGGACTGAATGTTCTGGCAGCATGTGTATAGTAAAGGATCGCAAATTTGGTCATCTATAAGAGGAAAGGACCTCGGCCTTGTGAAGGTTTTGTGCCCCAGTGTAGGGGAATGCCAGGGCCAATAAGTGGGAGAGGGTGGGGTGGCAGGCATGGCGAGGGGGGAGGCAAAAGAAGTTTGTTCTTGTTGTTTTTGTTTGTTTGTTTGTTTGTTTTTTGGAGGGGAACCTGGGAAAGGAGAAATTTACATGTAAATAAAGAAAATATCAAAAAAAAATAAAAAAAGAAAAACAGCACACACAAAAAGAAAGATACAAACTTAACTTTCAAAATGCTAATTTTAATAAACCAGAAATTAAAATGTAAAAAATAAAATAAAATAAGTCACACTATTGTGTGACCTTCAAAATGAATTTCATTTGTGTTAACCAAACTAATCATATTCAAGATATATTTGTAAAAACTATAAAATAAGAGAGTAATTAATGTTAATAAATTGAAAGAGATCTCAAGTCAGCAAAAATCTAATCAGGATAATGATGATCAGCTAATGAACAATGAATTAATAATATAGAAAGATTATTAGTACCTGCTGCTAAGAAACTTGTCACTTATAATCAATGAAATTTGACTCAGCTATATAAAAAACTACTTGAAATGCATAACACTTGATTTAGGATTGAAAACTAAAATTTAAATTAAATAACAGCAAAGAAAAATTTCATGATATTGTTCTTGACAATAAATTTGGTGTAAAAGTACAGGGACTAAGGGAAAAATAAATGAGATTACACTGAACTGCAAAGCTTCAGTGTAACAACTAACAGAACAAAAAGCTAGTCTTTCTGATGGCAGAGGGCATTTAGAACCATGGATCTGATCAAGGATTAATATAAACATATGTGTTGTGAGGAACACATAGAATTCAATAGTAAAAAGTCCCATTGACTGGTACAAGTTGGTATGTTTTATAAAACCAAAGATATGTTTTATAGGACACAGTATGGTGTGGTGGGAGGGGAGGGGGCACCCCAGCAGGCCCATGCTGAGACATCCCTCTCTCTTAGGTACCAGTCATATGATGGGTACAGTATAGAATAGAGTTTATTTGGGGACATGGGAAGGGAAGTTGAGAAGGGAGTAGAGGCAGAGAAGAGAAGGAACAGAGAAGGACAGAGAGAGAAAGAGAAAGAGAGGAGAAGACCTGGTGAGAGAAGGGGGAGGAGGAAGGGGAGAGAGGGAGAGGGTAAGAGAGAGCAAAGGAAGGGGGTGTGTGTAAGAGAGAAAATGGCAGAGTCAGATTCAGAGAGAGAGACAGAGAGGTCAAGCAGTCCCTTTTATTGCAAGCCAGGCCTACCTGGCTGTTGCTAGGTAACTGTTGAGGAGAGCATAGAAGGAATGATAACACAAAGGATCTAAAGATAAATCTTAAAGTCATATATATGAGAAACAAGTATATATAATAATTATTCAACATCACATGTTATCTAAGAAAATCAATTCAACCACAGCAGCAATATCTCACAAACAATGAGTAAAGTGTTGGTGAGATTATAGAAAAAAAGAGATCTCCATAGAACGTTGGTAGCAGGGTGGCATTGTACAGCCATCTTGGTAAACAGTAAAGAAATACTTAAAAACAAACAAACAACTACAATATGTGTTATTAATTCCAGTTTCTGAATGTTAATAAAAGGAAATGAAATTCCCACCTTTCATCCCAGATCAGAATTATGGATAAAATAAGTGAAATCATTGCTGTGATCATAAAAAGAGAAAGAGCTATAAGAATATGTTCTAGCAAGGTGTGGGGGAAGGGGGTGCCTCGGCCAGCCCATGCTGAGGCACCCCCTTCCCCCTGAAGGACCAGACACACACCTGTATAGTATAGAATAGAGTTTATTTAGGGTATGGGGAGGGGAGTTAAGAGGGTAGCAGAGGCAGAGAAAGGCAGAGAGAAGGAGAGAGTAGAGAAGTAGGGGATGGCCATGACCATGTGGAGAGAGAGGGGAAGGGAATGAGGAGAGAGGGAGGAAAGGGGGCAAAAGGCAAGGGAGAGAAGCAGGAGTGAGAGAGAGGGGGGGGCAAGCAGCCCCTTTTATAGGGCCATTGCCAGGTAACAATGGGGAAGCATATCTGGCAGCTGCCAGGTATCTGTTGGGGTGGAGTTTAAATGGAATGCTAACAATCACTGTCTCAAAGAAGCGTGTTTACCTCTTGCTCATTGTAGCTTTAATTTATTTATTTTTTGGTTTTTTTTTTGTTTGTTGTTTGTTTCTTTTGTTTTGTTTTGCAATATCAGAAATGTGATAACAACCCAGGTATTCATGATAACAACCTCAGTGGAGACTCTAAACAGAAAATATGGTATACATATAGAGTGAAACAGTGTTCAGCCATAAAAGAAGGAAATCTTATCCCTTGTGTCATAGAGATGAACCTACAGGACTTTAGAGTAAGTGTTGCATGTCTTAGTCCCCACACTTGAAAGGCAGAGGTAGGGAGATCTTTGCAGATTTGAGACCAACATGCTCTACAGAGCTAGTTTTAAGGCAGCTATGATTGTTACACAGAGAAACCCTTTTTTTTTTTTGAAAGACCAAAGAAAACAAACAAACAAAACAAGGAAAAAATAAAGAATACCAGAAGTGAGTTTCTCAATATGATTTTTAAAATGTTGTAGATTGGAAGTTGATTCTTTCAGACAGCAATGCTAAGCTGTTGAATGCTTCTCAAGCACCTATGATGCCTTGGGCTCAGCCCCTAGCACCAAAAACCAACCAACCAAAACAATACTGTCAGGTCCAAAAGAAAATGGCAACAAATGGCTAACTGCATTGTCTATTAGCATACCAAAGCACGAGCTGGCTTACAGGCTTTCTCAAAGTCACAATGACCTGTGTCTCTTTTCACCTCACCCCCTCCCTAAGCTTTTCCAGATTTTGGGCTTCCCTTCCCAAGCTTTACATTCCTAGAACATTCTGTCTTTCCACTTTGTGGCCTTGTGTTCTCTTGTTCTTCTTCTATCTTCCTCTCTTTCTCTCTCATCACTGCCCTTCACTCCCTCTCCTCTCATGGTCACTTCCAACTTACTAATTTCTCTCCCTGCTTTCTACTCTTTGAGAGGTTTCTGTCTGTACTCTCCTTCACAGCTATAATAAAAAAAAAATCCCCTCAACCATACCTTGGCGTTGTCATGGTCATGTACTTGCCTAATACAAATAGTGAGCACTTCCTCTATGCAATTAAAGCCATGTCAGAGAAAACCCGAACTATCATAGTGGCCAAACTCTCAAGTTTAGGAACAAGGAGATAATAGATTATCTCATGAATTTTATTCCAATTATGTTGTGGTTCTTGTAGATCAGCAACTAAAACAAATGTGAAGCAGAGGAGATTGGATACTGAAGAGTTTTAAATCTTTACCCTCTCTCTGCCTTTCTGTCTCTACTCCCTTAACTTCCCTCCCCATGCTCTGAATAAACTCTATTCTATACTATACCTCAGGGGGAAGAGATGCCTCAACATGGGCCTGCAGAGGGGCCCCCTTCCTCCACACCCTACTGCACCTCCACCAAACATAGTCCATCTCTCCTTTTCTTTTTATGAAACACTGCAGCCTCTGTACACATGTGAATTATTATTTAGCCAACAAGAATGAAATCCTTTTATTTTCAAGAAAGTGGATAGAACTAGAGGAGCATCCACTATGAACCTGTGCATTTGGAAATACAATATGAAACCTCATTCGTTGGTACAAATTCCCACACCTTAAATAATAATATGTATAAAATTCTTACTTGAAGTTAAAGGAAGGATTGTGTGGGCATGATTGGTCAGTGTGTTGTGTTTTATAAAAATAAAGAGACCAGAGATATGTTTGATAAAGGTGTGGTAAGGTGTAGGGGGAGGGGTTGCCTCTTAGGCACATGCTGAGGCATCCCTTCCCCACTTGAGGTATCAGCCACAGGATGATATAGTATAGAGTTTATTCAGAGCATAATGAGGGGAAATGAGAGAAAGGCCGAGAAAAGGAAGAGGAGAGAAAAAGAGAGAGAGAGAGAGAGTTGAGAAATAGAGACCTGCCATGAGCATGTGGAGAGAGAGGGGAAAGGGAAATGGTGAGAGAGGGGGAAGAGGGTAAGGGAGCAAGAGCAGGCGAGCAGAAGGAGGAGAGGGCCAGCAGCCCCTTTTATACTGAATCGTGCACACCTGACTGTTGCCAGGTAACTGTGTGGTGGAGCTTAGACTAAATGAAGGGATATGCCTCTAACCTGGACCAGAATTTGATCCCTGTAACTCACAGGATTCAGGATTGAAGGAAAAGACTTCAAGAAGATTTGAAATAATGCAGCATTATCCACAGAACACAAGTACTAAGTCTACTGTATTTCAAAGTAAACTGTAGTTTTTATGTTAAAAACCAAATGACAACAAGCATATACCTTCTAGAAAGAGAAAAGTGTGGAATTTTGTTAAAAATTCATGTAAAAACAGCTAAAATAGGGGAATAAAAACCAGAGCACATATGATGGGAAGGGCTCAGGAAGCAGATAAACCCAGAGAGAAATTGGCAAAGCTATTACCACCAGGATGTGGAAGACTCAGAAGAGTAAGTGGTGTCAGAAGTGTGTTTTTAAAATGCAAATACTATAAAAATGTACTAACAAGTCAATCTAAACTAAAACTACCATTCTTAAAGAATTCAAAAATGTGCTCCAAATTTGTAAGTTAAAAATATACTTCCTTGGACAAAATGGCAGCCTACAGAATGGGAAAAGATCTTCACCAACCCCATATCTGACAGAGGATTGATATCCAAAATATATAAATAACTCAAGGAACTAGACATCAACAAACAAAATAATTCAGTTACAAAATGGGTTACAGATCTAAGCAGACTTTTTGACAAAGGAGTCTCTAATGGTCAAGAAGCACTTACAGAAATGTTTAACATCCTTTAGTCATCTGGGAAATGCAAATCAAAACAAGTCTGAGATTTCATCTTACATCCATTAGAATGGCTAAGATCAAAAACTCAAGTGACAGACAGCTCATGCTGTCGAGGATGTGGAATAAGGGAAATATTTCTTTATTCCTGGTGGAAGTGCAGACTTGTACAGACACATTGGAAATCAGAAAATTGGAAATAATTCTACCTCAAGACCCATCTATACTACTCACTGGATTATAAGGATGCTCCATCACACCACAAGGAGTCTTGCTCAACTATGTTCATAACTTTTTAAAATAATTGCCAGAAACTGGAAACAATTTAGATGTTCCTCATCTGAAGAATGTATAAAGAAGAGGTGGCACATCTACACAATGGAATATTACTCAGCTACTAACAACAATGAATCATGAAATTTGGAGGCAAATGAATGGAACTAGAAAAGATCATCCTGAGTAGGTAGCCCAGACCCAGAAAGACAAAACATGGTATGTACTCATTTATAAGTGAATCGTAGCTCTATAGTAGAAAATAACAAAGCTATAATCTACAGACTAAAGAATCTAAGTAGCAAGGAGAGCTTAAGGGAGGACATTGTGGATGGATGGGGCAGAGGGGGCATAGGTGGGAGTGCAGATGGGAACAGAAGGGGTCAGGAGGGAGAGAGGATGGAGAGAGGGACAGATGGGAGAAACTGTAAGATCTGAGTAGACAGGGACAACTCAGAAAAACACCAGTAGGCCAGGAATTACCTTAATAAGATAAGCTCAGGAACTTTAGGAAGGTAACAGAACTCTCTGGAAGAGAAAGGCTAATTAACATTCCTCAGATTACAGGGTAAGAACCAACCTGCAGGTGGGGACACATTCCACAGGGTGGACTTTTGCTCACCTTCAGACAGGGGAAGTCCTTGCCACCTCATTCCCTATTAAAACCTATTAAAACTAAAAGAAATTCCCTGATTTAAATGAACCAGTTAAAAAAAATCACACTGTTCTACTAATCACATTGTGTCTAATGGCTGCTGCCCTGAAAATTGTATAAAAGCTCATTGAACAAGCTGTGCAGGGTCACCTCCCTTCCTTAGGGTCTAGGATGGCCCCAGTGCACTGGAATAAAAATCCTCATGCTCTTTGCATCGATCAGGCTCCATATGATTCACCCGGGGGGGTCTCCTGTAAGCTAAGGCTCAACAGAGTCTTACAAAACAACTGGAATAGGGGTGCATCTCTGGGAGTATGGAAACTCCCAGAAATCTAAGAGGGTGAACTAGTTAAAACTGCTAGCAATGGGGCATATGGAACCCAAACCATCTATCTTTTGCAATCAGGCAAGACTTCCAATGGAAGGATTGTGACACCAACCCAGTCATAAAACTTTGGATTTACAATTTGTTCTGACTAAAAGACATGCTGGGGTAAAGATGGAGCAGAAATTCAGGGAGTGACTAACCAATGACTGGTCCAGCTGTCAATGAGAACCATGCCATTAAGAGCCCACCCCGTTGCTGCTAATGATATTCTTTTATACAAGCAGACAGGGGCCTGTTATCAGAGAGGCTTTAACCAAGCAACTGATGGAAACAGATGCAGAGACCCACAGTTAAACATTAGATGGAGGTTGGGGAATGCTGTTGAAGAAGGAGAGGAAGGATTGGAAGATCCAAAGAGCTCAAGGACACTACAGAAAATCCCAGAGTCAACTAGCTTGGGTCCATAGGGGCTCATATAGACTGAACCACCAATTAGGGAGCATCCATGGGCCTGACCTAGGCCCTTGGCACATGTGTTACAGTTGTGTAGTTTGATTTTCTTCTTGGCCTCCTAAAAGTGGAGTCCGATGCTGTCTCTTACTCCCTTGCCTGCATTTGTAATCCCTTTCTCTTACTGGGCAGCCTCTTCATCCTCAATAGAAGAGAATATACTTAGTCTTACTACAACTTGATATGTCATGGAAGGTTGATATCCATAGGTGGCCTCCTCTTCTCTGAAGAGAAGTGGAAGAGGAGTAGGTATCAGGTGGGATATGGGGAGGGGACTGTGAGTAGAGGAGGGAGGCAAAACTATGGTCAGGATAGTAAACTAATAAATGAATAAATTTATTAAAAATATATACTTCCTTAACAAAACAGGGAAGTCTTAAAATTGCTTTGCCCAAATTAAATGTTTCTCATTAATTACTGTTCTTTTTGGGGGTTGGGATGATCAGAATCTCATGTAACCCAAGCTAGACTCCAATTTCTTACGTAGATTAGGCCTTAAACTTTTAATTCTCCTCCCTTTACCCCTAGGGTGCTAGAACTACAGGCTTGCCACGCAAGCCTTTATGTAGTGTTGAGATCTAACCTAGGGGTATATGCACACTAGGTAAGAGCTCTATCAATTGATCTAAATGCCTAACCTTTACTTTAAGATCCTCTTTTTAAAACTTTCTTTTTATCATTTCACTTAAAAATAGAATGAAGTTGAACTATTCAATCTGGAGGCGGAGGTTGATAAGCTGGAACTGATGTTCTAGAAGGCTGATTTTGATTTGGATTACCTTCAATATAGGCTGGAGTATGAAATCAAGGCTAACCACCCACATTCAGCAGGAGAGAAAAATGCAGTTGCAATTTTAAAGGAATTATCAGCAATAAAGTCTCGATATCAAGCTTTATGTGCATGCTCTAAGGCAGTTTCGGTTGAGCAAAAAGAGACCAAGAGCTGCATTTGTGCTATTTTGAACAAGACAATGACCATGATACAAGAACTACAAAAGCAAACAAACCTGGAGCTGACTCTGCTGAATGAAGAAGAGAAAGCTGTGACAGAGCAATTAAAGTCTCACAGGTCAGACTTATAAAATGGAATTTTAAAACGGAACTCTGATGAAGAAAAGATCAATTCCAAAGAGATTCGGCAAGATGTCTAGAGGTTGGGGGCTGAGGAGGAAGACTGAGATTTTCCTTGACCGAGAGGATCATGATGCATTTCATATGAGAGGAAATTGTAAGAAGGATAGATATCATAAGACAGACAACCGAAAGGATGGGATGGGAATAAAGAAATGTAAATACTGATAAAAAATAGAATGAAGTTAAAGGTGTCCAAATGGATGTTTAATTCTGCCCTGTGTGCTTCCACATGAAGAGTACTATGGATAGGAATAACAGTGTGAACTGCTGCTTGTTCATTCAAAGGACAACCAATATGTTACTATGGACAAGTCACTTACTTTGACTATTTTCTGTTTGAGAACAGATTGTGGAAAACCCAGGACCACAAGGGAATGTGCTACCAAAAAGACATTCCCATGGCTGTTTCTACAGATAGAGGAAGGCTTGCTTGGAGGAAACCCAGAGTTCTCCCGACATTTCTTTGAAATCAAGTCAAATCTTTTCTTTTGTCTTCAAGGCTGAGGTCATCTTTGGCAAAGTAAACTGGGCTGGTGTTTTCTATGTGTAGTAGACAAGAGCTGAATAGGAATCCAGGCTTTATCCCTGATACTGTCTTGGAAGAAATCATCTTTGCCAGTGAGTTTCTGGGCTCCCAAGGTGCTCTGGGTTCCTGCTTGTGACAACTTGAGTTCAGTCCCTGGGACCCTCATGGTAGAAAAACCAATTCCGAAGAGTTATCCTCTGACCCCCATATGAGCTCTATGGTGTGTGTTTGTGTGTGTGTGTGTATGTGTGTGTAAAAAAGTAATGTTAAAAAATTAAAAAAAACAAATATATTCACAACCCAGAGAGAACAGGAAAGCAATTGCCCAAACGTATCTTCTAAATTATCCTAAGCAGACTATCCATTATGAAATTATGACAATAACAACAACAACAACAACAATTTAAAAAAAAAAACAGATCTGAACCCTCTTTCTCAGGGCTGCAGTAGTATTATATCTGTGTTGGTGATAACTGTCAAACTTCGTACTGCAGAACGGAAAATAAGAACCTGAGTGGAAGCCGGGCATTGGTGGCGTATGCCTTTAATCCCAGCACTTGGGAGGCAGAGGCAGGCAGATTTCTGAGTTCGAGGCCAGCCTGGTCTACAGAGTGAGCTCCAGGACAGCCAAGGCTACACAGAGAAGCCCTGTCTCGAAACAAAAAAAAAAAAAAAAAAAAGAACCTGAGTGGAATATAAAATATGAGGATTCTGCTCTCCAGCAGTATAAAAGGTAAAGAAAAAGAAAAAGAAACCCAAAACTCTAAGGCAAATATGTTGCAGTGACATTTAAAACCTTTATGATAGATTTTATTTATTATACTTTTTAAAAACAAAGAACTAGAAATACACATTTTCATTTTGCAAGGTGAGATATATTCTCTCTAAGACAATAAAATGTAAAAATAAGGTATTTTATGTATTGAAATCCCAATGAATTTGAAATTTGCAAATGATCCCTTTCAGAGGACGTCAGGACAATAACCTGGAATTCTCTGGTGACCATATAATGATTCTGACCCACAGAGTGCTTGGGAATGGTTAGACATCGATGCTTCCTTACTAACATGTGCTGGAATAGCCCATATTGCGATGACCTCCAGTGAGTTGTATTGTGACTGAAAAGACTGTGCTGCCAGGGATCGTGTTAAGTGAGTGCGAGCCAGTAGAAGACAGGTGTTTCCTGTTCTCAACCACATGGCAGAACCATGTAGATTAGCCACCAGGCATCGAGCCAAAGGACTGCTCATATGGAAATTGGTTTAGGCTTAAATTACACTCAAGATAATTAAAAGCATATAATTCATATGTAATGTGGTCTTCTTTATATACCAGTGGATACAGTATCTCAGAATCCTCAATATTAATTCATGAAGACTTTCAAGTTATTTCAACTTGTCCCTGGCATACATATTAGTGCTCTAGAAGATTGACCCACATCCTTAGATGCCTGTGCTTTCATGATAGAAAGCATGTGTTGTGGGGCACAAGGATTACTGGGACACAGAAATCTATTTTTACATGCCACTGAAACTGTAGTAGAATTAAAATATTAAATGCCATGTTTAAAGAATGTGGAACTATCATATTGGCCCATCCTGCCTCTCTAGTTGCTGATATATCATGACAATTCATATCCTCCAAAATGGTTACAATCATATTCCTCCCATATTTTTGTTCTGGTCAATATAACGTTGACCAGGAAGCAATGTTTTTAGAGAGAACACAATGATATGAAGTGATTAAGCGTCATCTGTATGTCTGCAGATGTGGTCCGGGGAACGGTGGTCTGCCAACGTAGTCTAGAAAGTCAGGCGTGGCAGGGCACTTAAGAAAGAAAATATCCAGATTCTACATCATTGCCCTATCACAGACTACAGTAAATTGGTTGATTAGGTGCATGGCAGTGGCAAAATGAATGAAGCAAGCTTAGTTATATGTAATTCAGTTGGGGGTATAAAGCACAGACCCTGTGTGGTCATAGAAGGACTGCCACAGTTCCTCAGAATATTATTTGGCTGGAGCTTACAACTACATATAAGTGATGAACCCTCAGAGTAGCAGGCTCCCTCCATGTTTCTTGCCATTAAAAACTAAAAATAATTATAGAACATAAATATCAGTGGTGTTAGGAAAACTGAAAACCACACGTGTTTTATGTGTAAATCCTGCTTAGCAATGAGTCCGTGCAGGCAGGAGCTCAATTTCTGAACCAGAGTCAGAGGCATAGGAGTCAGTTTGGCAACTGCAGAAACCCCGGATTCTGTAGGAATGTATTGAACTTAGCATAGCCTCAATTTCTCTGTCTATAAAAAGGAAATCACATTCTATCAAACAGGATTGAGACAATAACCTGAAGAGTAAAATGTGCTGAGGAGTTGTCACTGGGTGACCACCACGATGTTTGCTCTCACTGGGAACTCTTCCTAGATATTATGAGAGATGTTTGTGTTCTTTGTTGGTCGAGTATTTCGTTGTTTTTGTTTTTTCTCATTTATAAGAAAATGCATCTTGCCAACTCTGTGTAAATCAGCTCAGAGCCTTCAGAAACACTGAACATTTGTAGGAAGAAGAGGGATGTTCATTTGCTTGTCTCTTTGTTTGCTGAGCCCCCAGGTTTGTAGAGCTGACAGTCATGTGTGGCTTCCCGTGGTTGACATGTCCTGGTCTGCGCACGATGTCCGAGACTGCCTTGGCTCTGCACAGATATGAACACCTTTCTGTGAAGCATAAAAGTAAAGGGGGTGGGAAAGGGAGAGCTGTCTGGGAGCAGTGTGTTTTTCGAGTGTGTCTTTCAAAAGGCATGGAAAAAAAAAGAATACAGTTCTAGGTTAAAAAGCAAAATGAAACCACAGTTATGTAATTTTGAATGATTCCTAAATCATCAGAATTGGCATTATTTTTTAAAACATTAGACTTCAAAGAAATAACCAAGGAATTTTTTTCTGACCTCATACTACATATATTCCATTAAGAATGCAATTCGTAAAACATATTTCAAATGGATGCTCTCAGGAGACTATGCCTCGGGAAAGACCAGACACATGGACTGCTTCAACTGTGTGTGGTTCTTCTTCACCCCTCCCCCAACCTTTCACATGCAAGACATCTAGATGAACAAAGATATGGTGTGTATGACTGCAGAGCAAAATTATCTCTGGACTGTGATCAAGCATGAGAAATTTCCACCCTGAGGAAAAGTATGTGAAGGTCATAATATGAATGCAAGTTCATGCGTAACATCACTTGCATATAAACGTACTGAAATCCATGTATGATTTCTATGGAAATGAGCAGGAATTCCTATATTATATATTCTCTGGGAACATGAAGAATAGTGACCATAAAATACTAGTATGACAAAGGTGGAGATTTTATAACCTGGTGCTCCTATTATTTTATTTTATTTTTTTATCTTTTTGTTTTTTTCAAGACAGGGTACCCCTGGCCATCATGAAACTTGCTTTGTAGACAAGGCAGGATTGGAACTCAGAGATCTGCCTGCCATTGACTCCTTATTGTTGAAATTAGGCATGCGCAAGCACAGCCAACTTAGCACACGAAATGGAATTTGTGTAAAATTTTGTATGTATAAATATACCAAAAGCTGAATAATGCTGAGAAAGAAAATAAATAGAAAGAAGACCTAAGAAATTCCATTGCAAATGGCTCTAAATATTCCAAGGAGTTATAGTTTACAGTACTTGAGCCTCACCAGTGGTGCTTTAAGGAGAGTCTGTAAGCTTTGGATCATGGTGTCTAACTGGCATACGTGGGCCATTTTCTTAGTTCTGTTTTTTCGTGTTTTATACCATGTACTCTATGGTCCTATTTGAACATTTACTAAGTTCATGTTACAAGTTCCGACTGCCATATTCAGGGCCACCAGCCCCAAGACCTTTTCTGCCATAACAGTGATTTTCAGGCCACGAGACCAAACCAACCCTTTGTCTCATAAGTTGCTTCTATCTGCATTCTGTTATAGAGATAAGAAAAAGAACTAACAATACTTGCAAGCATATTTAAATTCAACTCTGAACTATGTGTACAACAACAACAACAAAGAGAATCATTGTCAAAGTTACAGTTTTAAACTTTTATATAAGAAATTGAAAGAGGCCAGCACTACCATGACTTACCTTAGGGCAACTGGAAGAAGCAGGGTCTAGCCTGTCTCCCCAGAGGCCTGAGGTGGCCTGAAGGTAGTATTTCTATAATACCAAAAAGGTGGAAAGGTGGTGTCTTTGAATAAATAAAGCTATAGGTAAACCATCACCTAGACAATGAATGTAGAGGAAGCTCCACTGACAATTGTTTTTACCATATGGCATGTACATCAAATTGAAATTCTTCTTTCTATAAAATTATTTGTAAAATGGAGACTATACACTAGAGTTTTCTTTCTTTCTTTCTTTCTTCCTTTCTTTCTTTCTTTCTTTCTTTCTTTCTTTCTTTCTTTCTTTTTTTTTTTTTTTTGATACAGGGTTTCTCTGTGTAGCCCTGTCTGTCCTGGAACACACTCTGTAGACCAGGCTGGCTTCGAACCCAGAAATCCGCCTGCCTCTGCCTCCCAAGTGCTGGGATTAAAGGCGTGTGCCACCACTGCTTGGCTTGCACTAGAGTTTTCTGATCTTATTGACAAGACATTAAAAAAAAGAACCTTCTAAAGAACTAAAAAAGAAAAAAAAAGTTCCTCACGATGCTGTGGCTAAAATGTATATTCTTGTGCTAGATGCCTTAATTATACTAATATCTATTAATATAATAAATCTAGGGTTTCCCGTCAGGGAAATTGTTTAGTGCTCGACCATCACTCATGGTTTCCATTTTTAGGCTGTAGCTTTGGACCTAGATTATAAAAATAAATAAATAAATAATTAATTAATTAAAAAAAAAAAAACAGCTGTGTGAGCTAGGAAGATGAAGATTCATAAGACAGCCAGGAGCAAAGGAAATATTTGTGACTAAGATAGAAGAGTAACAATTTCCTCTCAACCTAAGGAGAAAGTGAAGTAAGGACAGGCCATCTTAACATTACAAGAGCTACAGAACACCTATAAATTCCAGAACAAAGACAAATCTGAGAGCTGCAGGGTCCGTTTAAAACATCACCGCCTATTTTAAACACAGTTGTTTAAAATACATTTTTCTTCAAGTTTGACTTGGCAGGCGAAATTGGTACCACTATCTTTCACAGGGGACTTTCTACTCCAAACTACATAAATATTTAAAGTGAATAAGAATAATAACTAATTCCAAGCACCTAAGATGCTGGGCCCTGATAATTCCTCTGTACGTTTTCTGACGATCAGGAATACTGTATTTATGACCCCTGAGAAGGTAAGACACAATGGAGAGCAAACCTGCCTTTTGGTGCTAGAATGCAGGCTGGGATGACGCCTGTACTTGTTGCCCTCTCTGCTTGGCTAAATATCTGAAAGCCAGTTGAATTCTATTAATACTCTTCCAGTCTCTATCCTTCTCGTTTTATTCCTACCTCGGAATCTAATCCATGGTCTCGTCTTTCCCATGTGATTGGGAAACAGTTAAACGACCCATTATATTTTTAGAAGGAAGCCCGGCGTCTGGATATTAGGGTTTCCAGGAAGTCATAGTAGACTAAGAGAAATTTAGTAATTTTAAAAACTCATGTGTGCATTTCGAGTGTGTACATTCATACACATGTGCAAACAAGCCTCTTAATTTAAACTAGGTTGTTAACTGCCACAATTGTTGCCTTGGGCATCACATCCAGTATATCATCTATAATACTGTGTGTTATTGAAAAGATGACACTGATCTTTTTAAATACAGTTTAAATATAGCTTCAGTATAATATACTGATAAATGCATAATTAAGAATCACTTCCTCTGCTATGTGTGGAGGACCTGGTTACTGTGTATATAATTAGCTAAAGGACACTTCTGGCCAAGGGAGGATGTTTAAAACATATTCTAATTTTGGAAACTGTTCTCATAGTTTTGTACTGTCAATTGTTATCACACTAACTTGCTTTAAAGCACAGGAACAAGCAAAGAGCCATCATGAGGTGAGTGGATATTCCTTCTCAGGGTAGCATATGAGTTCTTCTTATGCTATTTCCATTGCAGGGAGACTGCCCTACCTGAGATCCTCATTTGTCCTTTTAAATATTTTAAGTCTGTCTCATACATGCTACCGTTAACTACAGAAATGCCAGATTAAGTTTTTGGAAAACAGTCAGAAGTGATACACAAAAGAAAACCCTGTGGCATGTAGTTCTGTTCCTCCAGTGAGGTCACGATGGCCATGCCCCATCAAACAATGCATACTGCTCATTTGATAGGTGTTTATAAGCATTCTTAGCCACTCTGTCAACACTGGTTTTGTAACATATAAAGCCAACAACTGGTAAGAAGAGAAGGGGAAAAGTGTATCCTTCTTTCCATATGTTAAAATGAGATTTAGAGTCTCGTTTGCTTAAATAACACTTCTTTTGATTTGAATAGGAAATATGCTGCCTTTTAAAATACATAGAAAGACCAATAGAAATCCAAGTGCTGCTACTCCAAGATATTCCTTATTAACAGTGTTTGGTACTTCCCTTGTGAGAAGAGCAATTCAAGGAAGCAGCAGTTAGTCTTTGTTCATAGTAGAGGGGTACGGTCTGTCCTTTGGGTAAGGAGGCTTGGTGAGTCAGGACTCACTCTGCATAAACAGTCAAGAAGCAGGGAGAAGTGAGTGCTGGAGCTCAGTTCACTTATATTAATTTCAGAACAACCCATACAATGGTGTCAGTCACATTTAGTATGAATTGTCTTACTCAGTCCAGTCTAGAAGCTCCTTTCCAGATCCAGATCCAGAGGTTTGTTTCTTAGGTAAGTCTAGATCTTGTGACAATGACAAGCAATGGTCATTTGCTATTTTTGAGCAGTACTTTTCCCTGTATACTTTATTTTTACTATTTTTATTTATTATATCAATATCATCCTATTGTGGGGAATATTAAAAAGAGAGTTCACCTCGCAATCTCTCCTGGCTCACCAGACCACCTTCTTTTCTAGTGCTGCAGGTCCTGGCCGGCCACATCACCATGTCCCAGTGGGCTCTTGCTATTCTCTCCTAGCTTGCAAGATCATCTCACTTACACGCAATGCTCCACACACCCCAGAATCAGTGATCTAGCGCCTAGTTACCCAGTAGAAACATGACTCTTAAGGCTTAATTATCCAATCAGGTTTATAAATCATTAAGATCACAATTTACAAGATGCCAATACAATAATTTCAGAGCCAAATGATAAAGATAACTCTTTAACCCATTATTCTTATCTTGTGAAAACCTTAGCTACCTGTGGCTGTTTAAAACCACACAGGGTCTGGATCACCTTCCTGTTCACCTGCCTCCAAGCTGATTTCTCCTGCTTCTCCTCTGACCTCCAACCTCCTCACTCCTAAACTTCTGGCGCCAGCTCCCAATTCCTGTCCAATCACAGACCTGTCATTGCCCTAATGTGATTGGACAGAGAAAATGCTGCAACATTGTCCCATCTCCCTTTTTGAAAATAAGTTATTCTTTCAATTTGCTGTTTACTCGAATGCAAATACTTCTGAAAGATCATGTAAGCTAGGCCATTAGACTTACGGTGCGGCTAAAATATAAGAAAAATTTGAATTGTAGTTAAGAGGTTCTATAAGCAAGAATATTTTTATTGTGTATTTGATTACAGTACTTTATTCTTCAAGATATAACTCGAAAATATAACATACACTTTGAAAAGCCTTTTAGGTTAGGAGCTAAAACTGCCACAAAATTATGCACTAGAAAATTTATATTTAATAATTTCTTAAAGGCAAAATTAGGGCAGGTCATTTTAAGTTCATTCCAGGGAGTATAAGCACTTTTAGCTCTGTGGTTCCAGATAGTTCCATCATCCACATCATCTCTGAGAATTTCAGATTTATTTATACTGATTTTTTAGGGTAATTATGAATTTTTCATATTGCTTCTAGAACTGACAGAGCACCTTAGCAGTTTCAGTAGCCTATATTCTTAAAGCCTATATTCTAAAGCAGTTTCGGTAACCTATATTCTATGACAATAAGCAATATTTTTTTTCTATTTGGCATAGACTAATTAATTGTTCATGTAAAAATTCTAAAAGAGATATGCCCCAATTCAATCACTATTGATCTTTGGGATTTTACTTAACAGCGTTCCTTCCATGTGTCTCAACTGAAATTACATGCAGCCAGGGTAATGATGGTGGCTAAGTTCCAGAGGGACCACCATGTGGCAAATCTGTCACTATTCAACATCACAAAACTGTGTTCCACACATTATTAATGCATTTCAGAAGTATAAGACAATTAAGTAATTTGTCCTGAGTCCTAAAGCTTGTAGAACAACCCACCATCTAAATGCAGATCAGAATGGCTCAGAAGTCTTGTTTTTTTTTTCAAAGTATGCGAATATCTGAAGGATTTAGGAAAAGAACATTTAGCAGTTGGTTCAAGGAATATATATGTAATGTCTTAGTTTGAGTTTCTATTGATACAATGAACACCACTGCCAAAATTAATTGGGAAAGGAAGGGGTTTATCTGGCTTATGCTTCCACATTGCTATTTTGTTATTGAAGAAAGTTAGGGCAGGAACCCAAACTGAGCAGAAACCCGGGGGCAGGAGCTGATACAAAGGCCATGGAGGGGTGCTGCTTACTGGCCAGTCATGGCTTGCTCAGCCTGCTTTTTACTAGAACCACCATCCCAGGGATGGCACTACCCACAATGGACTGGGCCCTCCTTCACTGATCACTAATTAGGAAAATCTCTAGATGCACATCTTATGGAGCCATTCCTCAATTGTGGTTGCCTCTTTTCAGAAAATTCTACTTTGTGTCAAGTTCACATAAAACTACGACCTGTAAGGGCAATATCACATAGTTTGTGTTTAAAGTTCTTGGATATTCAACTCAAACAAGTTGCTGTACAAGGTAATTCATGTGTTACCTGTTCTGTTCCCTCTTCCACTTAGAACAAGTTTTCTTCCTTTTCTTTAGAAAACCTCCTATTTCATGCAACTACATTCTTTTGTTGTTGTTGTTGTTGTTGTTGTTGTTGTTGTTGTTGTTGTTGTTTGAGACAGGGTTTCTCTGTGTAGCCCTGGCTGTCCTGGAACTCACTCTGTAGACAAGGCTGGCCTCGAACTCAGAAATCTGCCTGCCTCTGCCTCCTAAGTGCTGGGATTAAAGGTGTGTGCCAACACCGCCTGGCACAACAACATTCTTAGAGGAGTAAGAATACTTAAAACATCTGAATGACTCAGACAGAAATGTATCTCGATTCTCTGAAGTTGTCTATTACATAGAAACTTCCAGGAGCCTTGAAAGAGTCAAAACGAAGTTGTTATTAGAGACTCTGTTTGGAACTAATTCAGCTAAAACATACACTCATGCTTTCCCAGTCTACATACACCTCGGTGCTCTCTCTCAAGGTGCTTTTTTGCTCCCCTGTTTTAAATTAATAATAAAATTATACTATTTATTATTGTTTAACCTTTAAATACTTCTACATTTCTTGTTGGATTATAAAATACATTACTAGGTAAAGTGCTACACATCTGTGGTATAAGTACTCAAAAGGCAGTGGAGAGTGAGTCTGAGGGCAGGCTGTACTTGCTACACAGTGAATTCTAGTCTAGATTGAGAGCTACACAGTGAGACCTTACCTCAGGGCCTGTGGATGCAGCTCAGTGGAGAATGCTTGCTTTATGTCTACAATTTCCATCACTATCGAACACACAAGTAGACAATGAATATATTTATTGTAAACTACTGAAAAATCTTCGTACAACATTCAACATATTTACTTCAATATTTTTCTTGATTCTTTCATCCTCTATACCTAAAAAATACCTAATGATTTTTTTTTCTTATTTTTAAATATAGTTATTTAAATGTATTGCAGCACGACAAAACACTATTGGGTTTAGAGACACAATTTTTAAAGTTAGTCTATTATGATTATTCATTAAGTTGGTCAAACCATCTTTAGTTGCAGATAGAAATTCAGCTTAAAGAAGATATTGTGGGAGTGAGTCCACAGGAACGGAGAGCTGAGAGTCCAAAGCTCAGAAAGTTGAGGACCTATGTCAAGTCACATGGCCAATGCCTGCAGGATTTTGTCTATCACAAGTTCTATTTTCCTCTATGAGTCATGCTTAACATCTTTGACCACAGATGGGCTTCTCCACACACGGAGAGAAATAGCCATCTGCAGTTCTAAGCTTAACTCCCACCCAGGAAGCTAAAGAAAAATGAATTGCCCCTCCTGTTTAAAAACCTTTCCATAACATTCTGCCTGAGCAACATTTGGGCATTTGAACCACCAAGAGTACAGAATAAATAAAATGTCAGTATTTACCCAGATGGGCCCCTGCCTTGTCCGCAGTGCTTGCAATGGTCAATTCACAACAAATATTTATGTAACAGATATCTCAAAGACAACTTGGGTAAAACATAAACACTGGGAGAAACTATCTAAGAACTTAATAAACATCCTGTGCCTGTAATCGGTAGCAATAACTCTAATTTTACAGAAAAATCAGTCTATTAGCAATATACTGAAATATGATTTTGGAGCTAGAGATTCAGTGTAGCAGAGACAGGTGCTACCAAGGCTCATGACCTGAGTTCAATCTGCAAATCACACATGGTAAAAAGGAGAACCCACTCACTCCCACAGCTGTTGTATGGCTTTTGCCCATACACACATACAAATCAGTGAATAAATAAATAAATGTAATAAGATGGGATCCAACAAGATGATTTTTACGCATCACGAAATCTATCATTTAATTCACCCGATATTTGAGATTCTAATTTTAAAAACAGGCAATGGCATATTAAAGGCTATTGAGCATGTTAATGGTTTCCACTAAGTATTTTTCCCTTGTTAGAAATACTTACTGAATATTTTTAGGAACTTGAAAGTACACGTGTTTTAAGAGAATTCCTAGCTGTCCCCAAGCTTCTATTTGGCGGATTTTCAGAGAATATACACATTTGCTAATCTCTTGTTAGTGAAGGCTGTGTTAGATCACAGATGCCCAATTAGTAGGGGTCAGCCAGTCCTTCAATTAATTATCTACTGCCTTCTCTAGCTGCTGAGGTCCTAGTATGTACCAGCCCCAAGGCAGAATTCATCTCCTGACTAAATTTTATATAAAATATAAAAATACATTCCAGTGCCTGTCTAGGATGAGCCAAATCTCCATCCACGTTTTCCTTCTCTAGCAAGATACTGTTAGAAAAAAACCACAGATACCAGGAGGGTACCTCAACCACAGAGCCCCTCCCTTTAGTTCTGCCAGTCAATAATTTTGATTCCCAGCAACATATAAACAATACCATCAGAAATGATATATCCAGAGCACTGACGTATAAAAAGAACTGCTACTTCAGACAGAAAACCCAGACGGCTAATATCCTTGAGTAGTGTTTAAGCAAGACCTGAAAAATTGAGAACCAAGATAATTATAAATAAGAAAGATAGTTGAAATGGGATTCATACTGAAAAACTAAGAGATAATCTAGGGAATCTTGAGAAAGATGAAACTGGAGAAAGTAAGGGAGTTGGATCATGGGAAATGTAAAGTGGACTGGTTTTTTAAAATTGTTAATTTCTGTGGTTTTTGCATTGACTTTTGCGTTGGAAAAACAGATCTGCAGACTAGAGTTTATAATTACTATTTAAATGTTCTACATTATCTAGTGCTCTTGAAATAATATTTGTGACTTCAAACAAAGTAAATGGTCCATAAGAGATTTTGTTGTGTTAAATATTTTATTTGATTTTATGGAGGCCCACAAAGTTTGAGGGAAAATATTATAAAAGATATTGATACTTTTAGTTATTTTGAAGAAAAACAGATAAAAGTAGAAGCAAATGCATTTGGAATGCTATGGCATGTCAGAAGGATCATATAGGAAGACAGAAGAATTGAAGAGGAAGTACTGAAGAATGCATCTTATAAATTAAAAATTGATGGAGAAAATATGCAAGCACTAGAATAAAGTAATTCGATATGTGGGTCATTCGGGATATGTTCAGGAGAAATATATGGCAGAAGTAGGTGAGGAGCAAAACTAAATAGAAGCTAGAAATAAAATACCTTCAGCATCTACAAAAGCCATTAATCTTGGAGCAATTTAGAGCCTGGGAGAGTTTAAACAAATACATAGATCAGATTTGTATTTCAGAGAAAGAATCACTCACAGCAACTCAACCACAGCTGTAAAAAAGACTACAGTAATGGCTACCTACTACAAATAAGAGTAAACCCAGAAACAAAAACAGATGTTAATGAGAGATTTCGAAAGTGTAAGGAAGACTTCAGGCATAGGAGTCGTTCTAGAATTCAAAGCAAGAGATTTAATGACTAACTTAGTGTCAAGTCCAGAGAAAACCTCATTGATTAATATTTGTTAAAAGTCTGAGTATTGAAGTCTTAACATCATGTATCACCTCTAAGTCTTGTTTTTCACATACTTGAAGATACCCACCAAGTTAGACTTTCCCAATGCAAATCAATGCTGTGAACAAAATGAATTAGAAAAGTTTGAAATTGCAAGTGCTATTGAGTTGTATCTTAAAGAAATATTGTATCTCAAAGAATCCAGTGATGTAATTTTAAAATGTTGCTAATTGAAACCAATTATATTGAAATGGTAATTCACTTATTCATATCTATTCATATGTATGTATTCACATCATGTATATTTTGTGGAGGTGTGTGTGTGCGTGTGTGCATGTGCATGTGTATGTGCAGCACACCTGTGGAAGTTGCAGGACATGCAACTAGCCTGCTCAATGAGCCATTACTTCTGAATTAGGAAAAGTAAAAACATATTAGGCAATATGAGTATTTCCATCATCTGACATTAAATATTGCTCTAAAACATCATGTAGAGAAAAGGAGCAACAGGAGACACACATGAGGAGGCAGTTATCCTTGCCTTGAGGACTCCAAGTGTGAACAAGTGCTTTAAAGTCATATGTAACTTACATACATTGCCCCTGCATAAATATTTAATGTAACTCCCTTTAGAAGTTCAATTAAGTTTTTAAGAATGGAACCAAACGATGTCTTCGTAATTCACTGATAGTTTTTATTTTCATGTGATGCAAGTTGTAGGATCATTTACCACCATGTTTTTAGATTTGTCAGCAACATCAGATTCTAATTACTGTAATCTGACACACTTCTAAGAAAACAATTTGTTTGAATTTTGAAATATTTGAAGACTTGCATCTGTTCTCTTGAGACACATCAAGTCTTTGACGTCAGTGGCCTAACCACACATAGTATTTTTTTAGTTCTTGAAACTAAAAAAAAAAAACTATCCCTTATGGTTATGTTGGAGCTCCAGAGTTGTTGCTAGTCTCGGGAAATGCTTCTACCATTTCATTTTGGTGAATGATTCTGAAGCCAGTATAGCCATGATCAAACATTCCTTTACTGTTTATACATCTCCTTACATTGTGTAAAAACCTCTAGTATCTTAAAGGTGAATGTAGTGTGAAATAGCCAACTTTTTGCTATTTTAGCTTGATAAAATGCCTTTAATCTTCATATTTTCATCATCATAAGACATAACATCATGCACCCATGCATTACACAAGAAATAGAGGGTAGATAAAATTCATTTGGCTCCACAGTAAAGGTGAGTATTGAGCCTAAGAGGAGTGTATTTACCTTGGGACTAATTCAACTATGATCTCAGTAAAGTCGTCCTTCTGTGGCACAAGCTAGAGTAGTCTGACCATTGATTCTCATCGCTCTCAAGTTCAATCCACACCTTGGGTAATAATTTTTGGCATTCCTTCCAGAAGCTGTTGAGAATGTGACTCCTCACGTCTTCAGCAATCATTTAGGTACAAGCTACAATCTGTGTTACCCTGAGTCAGCGCAAGATAACTGCTACGGAGGATCTTGCCTATTTGCCTGAAGGTGCTGCTGCAGCCCAGTCATCAGACAATCATGGTAAATAATTTTGCTATCGAATTTTAGTCTTTAAGCATATGCCAATAAGGTCTAGTAATTACTTTTAGACCACTGTCAATAAAATTGACTATATTCTTTACAACTTAATGATTTACATTTCACTCCAGCCAAGCTTTCCTATTTAGTGTCACTTAAACAAGTTAATGCTGATCTTTGCCTCTGACGTTAATATGTGTTCTAAATTTGTACAGAACACTCTTTTCAAATATGCTCTTTCCAAACATATTTATGTATTTATGTTCTTCATTAACCATGCTCACCCACCAATCTTACCTTTTTTTCTTGATAAAACCTTCTGTAAGGCCGGCACCATGGCACAGTGTTTCAAAGCACGTGTTGCTGTGTTCTAGAGGATTGGAGTTCAGAGTTGAGCACCCATGTCAGCTTACAGTGCCTGTAATTCCATTCCCATGGGATTGACACCCTCTTCTAGCATCAATGGGCACCCACACAAATATGATGTGTGTGTGTGTGTGTGTGTGTGTGTGTGTGTGTATGAGAGAGAGAGATAGATAAAATGATAAAAATAATAAAAATAAAAATAAATCTTAAATACCCAAAGTGTATTTTCTAGCATTCTAGTAGAAGATGATGGGAAGCCCACAGGGGAAAAAATTAAATATGTGTGTGTGTGTGTGTGTGTGTGTGTGTGTGTGTGTGTTGTGTGTGTGCTATGGTATAGGCATAGAGGTCAGAGGAAAAATTATTTTTATTGAGACAAGATTCTCTATTTTGAGTCCTGGCTGTCCTGCAACTTCCTATGTGGGCCAAACTTGCCCAGAACTCACCCAGATTCCCCTGGACTTGATAGATTGAATTCATGTGCCACCATGTCAGAATGAGATACAAACTTTTTTTGTTTTTGTTTTTATTAGATATTTTCTTTATTTACATTTCAAATGATATCTACTTTCCTGGTTTCACCTCAAAGAAAAACAAAAAACAACAACAAAAAAACCCCACCTCTGTTCCCTTCCCCCACCCCCTGCTCACCAACCCACCCTCTCCCGCTTCTTGGCCCTGGCATTCCCCTACACTGGGGCATAGAACCTTCACAAGACCAAGGGTCTCTCCTCCCATTGATGACTAGGCCATCCTCTGCTATACATATGCTGCTGGAGCCATGAGACCCACCATGTGTACTCTCTTCTTGGTGGTTTAGTCCCTGGGAGCTCTGACGGTACTAGTTAGTTCATATTGTTGTTCCTCCTAAGGGACTGAAAACCCTTCAGTTCCTTGGGTCCTTTCTCTAGCTCCTTCATTGGGGACCCTGTACTCAGTCCAATGGATGGCTGTGAGCCTCTACTGTATTAGTCAGGTACTGTCAGAGCCTCTCCGGAGACAGCTATATCAGGTTCCTGCCAGCCAGCACTTGTTGGCATCCACAATAGTGTCTGGATTTGATGATTGAATATGGGAAGGATTCCCAGATGGAGCAGTCTCTGAATGGTCCTTCCTTCAGTCTCTGCTCCATAGTTAGTCTCTGCAACTCCTTCCATGGATATTTAAGCTTTTGAGAGCTTGCGCTCTCCTTCTACTATGGGTGCTAAGTATTGCACTCAAATCACCAGGCTTGTTGGTCAAACACTTTAACCACTGTGCTATTTGGGTGGCCACAAAGTCCTATTTTAACCCCCCAAAAGAGATTCTTTGTTGATACCAACCAACAAGTAAGTGGGCAAACACTCCAAATCCAATTTAGAGGGCTTTTTTAGCAACAAATGTAGAGCAATTTAAAGTATTGTTGGTTTTGGAAAGCCCCTCAGCAGCCGAGTGCATCCTGCTTTTCCAGGTGATCCAGTTTGGGTTCTAAGCCCTCGTAACAGGTGTCACATAACTGCCAGTAATTCTAGTTCCAGGCCCTCTTGAGGCCTCAGCAGGTGCTGCACTCACCCCGCTTCTAATGTGGTGGTGGTAATTTTTATTACTAATTTACAGTCTAGAGGACAAGAGAGCCTGACTAGAGAAGTGCATTCATTATATTCCTTGGTCACAGAACAGACAGAGAAGAAATCTTAGTAAGCAAATGAAGTACGGTGAAATTGGAAACTACCAGTGCCCCTCTTCAGAGTACAGACTATTTAGTCTCTGTTGCTATTCTGTCTGGACTCCACCACCACAGTTCCTGGCAACGGTTCCCTGGCAATGGCCAGGTAGGCCTGGCCCTATAAAAGGGACTACTTGCCCCCTCCTCTCCCTCTTGGCTCTCTTGCTTTTCTTTTGCCTCTTGCCCCCCTCTCCCCAAATTCTTCTTCCCCCCTCTCTCCACGTGGTCATGGCTGGCCTCTACTCTCTCCTTCTCTCTGACTTTCTCTGACCTGCTACCCTGTTAACTCCCCTCCCCATGCCCAAAATAAACTCTATTCTATACTATACCGGTGTGTGTCTGATCCCTCAGGGGAAGGGATGCCTCGGCATGGGCCAGCCGAGGCACCTTCCCCCACGCCCTGCCAGAACATATCTCAATAGCTCTTTCTCTTTCTATGATCACAACAGTCTTCCTTGCTTACTTTATCTCCAAAATATGCATCATTTTTAGTACAGTGTGAAATTACTCTTGTTTTATTTAGAATTTGGATATTTTCTTTAAGAATAAGAACTTTGTAAAATAGGTATTTTTCTTGATTTGCTAAATCTTTGGTGTCTGAAAAATGCCTGGTTCAAAACAGGCACTCTGGAAATATCTGCTGATCATTCTGTATTTAAGGCACAAGTAAATTATTCATATTTGAGTTGTAAAGTTGTACAAAATATTGAGAAAACTACATAACATACAGTATGCTGTAATCATGATGATCACTTCACATATATCACAGGGAAATGTTGCTATCATGTATTGAAAGATTTCATAAAATTTGTGTTTTAAGATTCATTAAAAGGCTATTACTAATTTAAGGTTTTTAAGTAGCTGATTAACATATGGGATAGGACAAATAACTTTGTTTTTAAAGTAACTGGTTACAATAGGAGCATACTAATCTGTGAGAAGATTTGAGTACACTGCTTTGGGGCAGTGGGCCTTGAGAGATAGCCTGTTCCTTGGTTGAGCAAGGTTTTGAAGCCCCTGAGACCCTGGAAAGATGGTAGGAGCTTCACCTGCTCTGAGGCTCCAGGACCCTGTCACTAGCCAAAGTCCCTCTTAGATTTGTGGCCATCAATCAAGTAAGGGCAATGAGGCATCCCTAATATCTCAGACCAAGACAATAGGAAAAGAGACATGACCTGTGGTCACGTAGGCTCAAGACAGATCTCCATGCCGAAGACAGACCTGGAAGGCATAGACAATAAGCTTCCCTTCCCAGACATTCTCCTTGCAAAAGATATTTAATTTCAGACCCACCCTGAGAAGTGAGTATGGTTTTACGCATCTACTTCCCATCATGGCAATAAATGGTTTGAAACCAGAGACTGTCTCTTTTCGTTGGGATCTGCAGTGGGGAGCCACGGAGAGGGCCTTGGACTATAGAGCCACTATCTAGTCTCCTAGAAGTCCTCTCTGCACTCCCAGCCACGACTGTCACCAAACCCAAGTCTGCAGTCAAGCCAAGGACTTTCCCCATGGGTCAAGCCAGAACTCTCCCCTTCTCCCCTCTGGTCCTGGACTAGATCCAGCCCTAAGGCCTTGATTTCTTTCTGAGCTCTTCTTGGACTTCCAGCAGCACCTGTGAGTCCAAGAGCCTGGGAACTCCATGGCCCCAGACTCTTCACAGGCCTGGGGACCTCCAATCCAGCTCCCCCTGTCCCGAGCCTCAGACTGTGATTTCCCACCCTAAGTGGTGCCTGTCACTTCCTTATAGCCCAGCACCGGTCCTGGTGAGGCACAGAGCAAGCACAGTCTATGTCTCTATGCTCTGCCTTCCTAAGCAGTTGTGCCCTGTGGTGGGGCAGATGTGGAACCCACAACCCTGCATACTGCCTCTTTACTTCTGTATCTATTGTTATATAGCTGGGGTGTAATGCTAGATAGCACATTAAATGACATTATTAAATGTTGCGTACACAGTTAATACATATATATTTAAGCAAAAAAAAAAAAAAAAAGCCCCAAAAACCAAAACCAACCAACCAAAGAATTACCAACACTTTCTTCAGTTCCTCATCCATGAGGACTGATAATTTTTTGACATATACTTTAGTTACATTCTACATGAAAACACAGCCACCATTGTTAAAATGTAAGTCTTGTTAAGTATTCATAAATTTGGTTTTAATATTTAAAGTTTTTTATAGCTTTTCAAATATACCACATATTATCACCATCTACAGTCAGTTCATTGTGTGATAATGGACCAGGACCTCTTATTTCTGTGTGAGTGTGACGTATTCTCCATTGAATCAACATCCATGTTGCCTTCACTTCTGCAGTCTGTGGTACCCACCTGGGCTGGTTTGACTCAGAATGGCTCCTAAAGGTTCCCTGTATATTTGAATGATTGGACATCAGACAACGGCAATACTTGAGAAAGATTAGGAGGTGTGTCCTTGCTTGAATGGGTATGGTCTTGTCACTGGAAGTTTCAAAAGCCCAAGCCAATACCAGTGTCTCTTTCTTTTTGCTGCCTGTGGGTCCAGATGCAGTTCTCTCAGCTACTTCTCCAGCACTGCGTCTGCCTGTAGGCTACCATACTTCCCATAGACTAAACCTCTGAACTTTTAAGCAAACCCCATCGTTTTGTGCCTGGGTTATTTCATTTAGTGCCACGCCCACTTGGAACAACGCCCTTTTTTAGCCATTTACGAATCATTTCTTAGGGTACCTTTATGCCTCAATAAGAAGGTGTGTTGATGATTGGAAAGACTAATCTGGAACACGTCTGAGTAAGGAGATGAATGAATATCCAGGAGGCACAAACTCCCTTTGAAGTCATAATGCCTCTTGTCCTTAATCAGGCCTTTACCCTCGATATTGCAGACATAACTGGAGTAGATAAGTGGGCGTGGCAATTTAGATTAAAATTTCCATTTAGTTGTAAATAGTATGACTTCATTTTTTTAATTTGGTGTGTGTGTGTGTGTGTGTGTGTGTGTGTGTGTGTATGCACCCAGTACAATCTCAGATGTCATCCTCATGAACACTGCTCATCTCCTTGGAGACAGGGTCTTTCAACTAAACTGGAGCTCATCAGTAAGACGAGGTTGTTAGAAATTCAGCCCCAAGGATCTTTATATTTCTGCCTCCCGAGTGGTTAGCTTACACATGTATACCTCCATAACTGCCATTTTGACATGAGTATTGAGGCTTGAACTCAGGTCCTTATGCTGATGAGGCAAGTACTTTCGTGACTGAATCTCTCAAGCCAGTTTTCACCCTTTTGATACAAATATTTTTATGTATTAGTTCACATTTATATTATTAAATAACAGGGCTATACTATTAATTATCCATTTTAAATTTCATTTCAATAAATAATATTACAGGAATAAACCTCTACTGTCATTTCATATGCATTTACATACTTTCTTTTTTTATATATTAGATACTTTCTTTATTTACATGTAAATTTTTCCTTTCCCAGGTTCCCCTCCAACATACTTTCTATTAGTTACTCTAAGATGTTTTTTTTATAAATAATTAATTTTAAACTTTTGTTCTTTTATTTTTATCATTTTATTTTTAAACTTTAAGCACGTGTTTTTTGGATGTGGAGTTAATCTCCTATTTTATAATTTTTATAAATAAGATTAGAATGAATACATTTACTCACACAGTGTTATAGACATTTCTTAACAATTCTTTAAGACAAGATAAAAAAAATCTTTTCTCAAAGGAGCTCTGTACACACACACAGACACACACACACACACACACACACACACAGAAAGAAAGAGAGAGAGAGAGAGAGAGAGAGAGAGAGAGAGAGAGAGAGAGAGAGGAGGTTAGAAAGAGGAACAGAGTAAGAAAGACAAAGAGACAGAAAGACAGGGACAGAAACAGTCAGAGTTAGGAGACAGAGAGAGACAAAGAGTCAGAAAGACAGAGAGAGGAGGAATCCCTTCAAAAATTGTTTTATTCACTGGCAGGGAAAATGACAGGTCAGTGATGGGCTGGACCACATCTTGACCAAGACTGCTTAGTTGTACACACTTTTTGCCCCTGTTTATGTCTAAACCTCATGTCAGACCCCTGAAGATGGACTTGCAGAGGCAGGGGAAGGGTCAATGGACCTCTTTCCAATGCAGCCACACGGAATGATTCACCCTTCTCAACTTTTCACAGTTCCTATTAAGGACTAGGTGTCAAGCCTAACTTAGTTAAGACTGTCAGGTCCAGTGCTTCAACCCTGGTGGCAACTCCAGAACACCAAACATCTGCTTTCAAGTCGAATGACTCTTTTGAAACCTACCACTTAACCAGTGTAGAAATTCATTTTCTAAGTAAACACAAGTCTCTCCACATTGCCCTTAGGTCCAACTGCTTTTTTCAGTGAACCTGTAAAATTCTGCACTGCAGTCTGATAGAGTGGTCCTCAGAATATGTCTCCATGGGCTCCATGCACTATTGGCCTAGAAATATCACCAACATACAATTGTGAATTATGCCCAGCTTACTTCTAAAGCTGTACCATTTATCACAGTAAGTATAACATCTCCAAAAAGGAAAGATCCTGCAGTGTGGAAGCATTCTAGAATTTTATGATGCCTACTAGCTCCTCGGTGCCTTACTTACCCGGTGAAGATTACAACTTTCCACATGCCTTTGATTTTTTTCTTCTTGTTCCATTGCTATTACAGATTTCCCTTCACATTATTTAAAGGGCAAAGCTTCTCAAGGTGTTTTTGGGGCAGGTTGTTTTTTTAACATTCTGATTTTTTAAGCAGATATTTTTTTTTTTTCAGATTCCTTTTCTATGTCGTCGAGGAGGTCAGGGATCACACAAAGCACATTATTATTTCAGTAGGACAGGAAAAACAGTAACAATGTTGATCAAAAGGGCCAGAGGCAAGGCATGGCTATAATTCAGGAAAACAAAGTACAAAAAAAGCAGATGAATAGATATGACTTATTGCCAGGGAAACTGGGAGGTCAGAACAGTTGCAATGAACACAAGAGCAGGTGATTTTGAAACAATAGCTTCGTATTTATTTTTCTGATTTATAAAAGCAACATGTATATGCATATTGGTTCAATGATGAAAAGATATCAAAAAAAATAAAAACTGTGCCACCTGCAAAATTCTTTTTGTGTGCCAACATCATCCCTAAAAAGACAGTTATGGTGGGTAATTTCAATTTGAAAGTATTTCATTTTCATGTTACACATGGAGAGATTGTAAAGGGCAGAGGCAGCAGATGAGCACAGTGAAGCAGTTCTTCTGGACACAGTAGAAGTATGTTGTCCATGTGAACTCATAGAAGTTGTGGTATACGCAAGGCTGTATGCCCAAGATCAAGCTAGACAATCTCGTACCCTGGAGGAGGGAGGTGGATCACACTTGTGAAGGAACAATGAGTTATATTCAAGGTACCCCTTTTAGGATATTACCCATGATTCAGTAGATGGCACAGTACCCATGAAAGCACATACTGGGAGCACTAAGTGGATTCTAGGATTATAAGAAAAGGAAGAACACATGACATTGGGAAGGGATAGTGAGTGGGGGTAGGGGAGGAATTAGAGTATATTAAATAGGAGGGGTCTTTATCAAAACTCATTGTATACATGCATAAGCCTCTCAAGCAATTAAATAATTACTTGATCATTTACATATGAATAAATCATATGTAACATCGATCCATTAAAATTAAATATTGATATATTTAAAATAGTAAAATATATCAAACATATTAAGTATAATTTAACATATACATATTTTGATTACTTAGAGTTAATGCACATAATAAAATATATAATACACTTTAAGATCTTATATTTATATAAAATTCTAGAGCTTTATCTCTAACAGTTTTTAATTTATTTCCAACTTTTCCTTAAAGTGATGTATCTCAAAATGAACTCACTTAGCCAGAGAATGGGAATGCATTAACTATATTAGGAGATAATTTCTGTTAATTTCCTAGCCCAAAGTTGCCAATTTTTTATGTCAAATAATAAGAGTATCTATTTATTTGAACCACCATTAGCATTTATGTCTGGTTTCAATAGACTTGTATCTCTCAAAAAGATGCTTAAGTCATAAGTCCAGGTTTCCATAACACTGATGTTTGTGGAAATGAAGTTGAGGTCTTTGCAGCCATAATCAGTTTAAGAAGAGCATTTTTAATCCTGGATGAGAGTGTAACTGAAATCCATTGTGAGGCCTAGTGGTGGTGGCGATGGTGGTAGTGGTTGTGGTGCAAGTCTTTGATGTTAGCACTGGGGAGGCAGAGGCAGCTGGATCTCTCAGTTTAAGGTCAGCCTGATTTACAGAATGAGTTGCAGACAAGTCAGGGCTACACAGAAAAATTCTGCCTTAAAAAAAAGAAAGAAAGAAGGAAAGAAAGAAAGAAGGAAGGAAGGAAGGAAGGAAGGAAGGAAGGAAGGAAGGAAGGAAGGGGAAAGGAAGAGAAGAAAAGAGAGGTGAGAGAAATGGAAAGAAGAATGAAAGTAAGAAATCCAATGTCTGTATAAGGAGAGGAAAATCTGGAGATATGCACAGGACAGACACCGAAAAACAGAACAAGAAGATACAGAACATTACCTGGACATTAGAAAAAATATTGTTATTGAAGACCTTCACCTGCAACAAGAAAGAATTCTAGAACAGTTAACAATTTCTTAAGGAGTCTTTCCCTCCCAGGTCTACACTTACTGTTGTGTGTTATAAAAAGAAAGGAGAGAAGGAATATGTTTGGTAGAGGTGTGGTAAGGTGTGGGGCAAGGGGGTGCCTCTGCAGTCCCATGCTGAGGCATCCCTGAGGGACCAGCCATATGATTGTATAGTATAGAGTTTTTTCAGTAGAATAGAGTTTGTTCAGGGCACAGGGAGGAGAATTGAAGAAGGAGACAGAGAG
>JADRCD010223058.1:0-19717 GCA_019843815.1 Montemys delectorum
CAGATATGGAATGAATACTGTTCTGAGTGAGCAGAGAGAGAACACCCTGCCTTCCTAATGGCGTCACAGTCTATAAATCCTGACAGTGTTTCCTCTACTCAGTCCGCTTCTACTTCAAATAGAATCAGCAAATCCAGAAAGAACATAGCCATATAATAGTTATCACAATGAGCATTCTTTTCATATTTTTGATTTTAATGGGAGTTTTGTCACTAAGCCCAAAGCTGGCTATGGATTATAAATGCAAATTTTATACTCCTGTCAGCATGTCCATTTGTGGGCATTTGACTGAGATGTTTTATATCAGGAATGAGTGTTATTATTTGTTAAATGTTTTTGTGTCATCTATCAAGATGTTCATTTACATGGATTTTTTTTTCTTCTTGCTGTTAAGCAGTTAAATGAAGTTAACTCACTAATATTAATGAATTAATAGCCTTAGAATAAGCCCTAGCTTGTCGTGGTAATTTTTCTGCTAACATAATATTCAATTCTATTTGCTGTGATAATTGTATATGTACAAATCACAAATAAAATAGCCATGATACATATAGTCATTTTATGTGCTCTTTGGACTTGCACTGTAGCTAATAGTATTTTTTAAATGATAATTGGAAATATTGTATTCTATATTCATGCTTGAAAGGCAAGGTAGATTTGTTGCCTTCAGGTTCAAATATCTGTAAGGGAAATAATCCTTTGACAAATTTCTCAATTTTCATCTCTATATTGAATTTCAGATTTTTTTCTCTCTTGAGGTCTTGCTTGCCCTCTTTGGTCATTTGTGTCTTTTCCTATTTGGAAGTAAAATAACCACAAGGCCCCCAAGGCGCTATAAGTACTTGGTAGAGTCAGCATGCTTCCCTCCACACAGCAACTTGATCTACTAGTGTTTCTTCTGCCCTGTGAATCAACTCATCAAGAGAAAAGGCTCATTCTGGCTCACATGTTGAGACGCTTCAATCCATGATCAGTTGGCCGCAGTGTTTTGAAAAAGGCGTCATCTCCTCATGGTGAGGTAGTTAGTATAATGGAGCATGGTCATCTAACAACCTAAGAGCAAAAGGGAGACAGGAAGGAGCCACACCCAACTATCTTCTTGAAAGCAACATCCCAGTCTGCACAGGTTTCTCATTAGCTCCTCTTTCTTAAGGTAAAACAACGCCACACTGGGGGGAAATCTATATCATATGAGTCTGTGATACACAGACCAATGATCCAAAACAGAGTGTGCTCCATGCCTCCCACAGAGACGGGGCCTCATTACAATAAATCATTGATAAGGTTAGGACACTGTCATTTACAAACAAGAGGGCTAATAAAGTAACTGCATAGATTTAGGCAGCCCTACCTGGATAACCACAAACCCACTTACTGGTGCACTGTGCTGCCTCTTCAGAGCCTGCTCAGCACAGACTTCCACAAGGAAGGGGCTCAGCCTCCATAAAAATACAACCACAAAGTCAAGGTCCAAATACGTCCAGAATCATCACATTGATCTCATCTCTGGGTTCTCATGATAAATCATAGTAAAACTAATTTAAATCATAGAACGTAAGTAAACATTAATAAATGGAATATGCAAATGGAGAAATAGAAGGCTGGAGGGCTGAGTCTTGGCCTCCTATAAGGAAACCATGTGCCCTGTCCTGGCTCATTAATTATCAGTGTGGCTTTAATTTTCTTGCCTTTAATAGCAGTTGAAGAACTCACACACTGTGGAACGCTCTTGCATTCTTTAGGACTGAGAATTGATGGGAGCAGGGGCTGGGGAGATAGCTTAGAGAGCTTATGCCACCATGCAATTACAAGGCCCTGCATTCAGATCCTCACCGTACATCAAAGGCAGGCATAGTGACACAAATCTGCAAGCACATCACTGGCAGGTTGGGGAGGACAATATGAGTTCCACATTCAGTGAGATATTCTGCCTCAAAATCATAGGTGGAAAGCAATGAAGGAAGGACAGCTGTGCCCAACCTGTGACCATATACACACAGTGTATCATGTACATATGCACATATATTACATGCATGTACACCAAAGTACACACACACCCCACATGCATGTGCATCTAAGTGAACAAACACATGTACATACATACACACACACATATATATATATAATACATACATATATACATATTATACATACATGCATATGCATCAAAGTACACATACACATACAAACATAACACACATGAATTTGAAGTAAGAGAAGGAGAAGGAGAAAAGGAGGAGGAAGAAGAGGAGGAGGAGGAGGAGGAGGTAGTGATGGTGGTGGTGCTGCCAAAAATTCACAAGGGGAACTTCTCTAAGATACCAGACCCCAACCAAACCTTATATGTCCTTGATAACAACAGCATGGTTACAAACCTACTGTCCCTGTTCTGTGGATGGAGACTCTGACCTCAGGTATCAGCCACTTGGTATCAATAAAAAGGGCCCAAATAACAGCTTAACATATCCTGAATTCTGTGACATAAGAGGACCTAAAGTCTTTGAAGGACCCCCCCCAACACACACACACATACACACACACCTACATCAGCCTCTTTGTCTGAATTAGTCTAGTGTGAAAACACAAGCTAAGGGGACACTGAGTTTTCTAGACATCTCTCTCTGGCATTTGAGATATTTGCATGTTTATAGTTCTGTCTTCTTTCCAGCAGGGAAAATGTTGTCATCCAAGAGGCAGGATGCATTTATTTTTATTTTTTGCAGCTCTCATATTGCTGATGTTGCTAAATACTGTAATTTCCTTTAATGATATTACTCTAAGAACATCAATTCTAAAATGGCGAATGCTGTTTCCCCTGACATGAGCTATGCCTACTGCACATCAGAGGAAGACATCTAACACCATCAACTCAATAAAAAGTCCCCAAACATTCAGGTGATGGTTCTGTTGACTAGATTCACTCACTAAACACAAATGAGACCCACTTGAAATTAAACAGCTATTTTTACTTATTCTTAGCTTTACATATGAAAAAAATTTCCTTGCAAATTGAGCTAAGATTCTCCTATCATCTGATATGCTGGAAATTAATTATGCAGCAAAGATTTTTGCTATAGCAGGGTTTTCTGTGATCCTGAGATATTAGTTTTGTTTATGGCTCTAGAAAAGACAAGCTGATGGACTCAGATTCATTTTCCCAATCTCCTTAAAGAGAGGAAAGAAATAGAAAATACCTTTTCTTTAAAAAAAAAAAAAAAATTAGACTCTGAGGGCTCAGACCAAATTCTGAATGTCAGTTATGTCAAGTGTAACAAGAAGAATATTGCCAAGAAGCCCTGAAAATGGCTGCCTTTCAAAGATGCAGAGGAGAGAAGAAAGGAGAGGAAGGGTTGAGGGGGGAGGGTTAAGTTGAGAAGGAAGAAAAATGAACTTCATCAAACAGCCTAAGCTCCAAAAGAACTTGAAATGGGAGCCCAGCCCATCAGAGGAGACCTAAAGGTAAGTGCCATTTGCCCATCGTGTCTCCTCCTCCTTGGCTGCCCTTGAGTGAGGGAGATAGCACCCTTCTCCTGGATGGTAAGCATCAGAGGCCCCTGGCTGGCCAGTTTCACGTCAGCTTGACACAAGCTATAATTATCTGAACGGAGGTTTGGAACCTCAGTTGAAAAAAAGGGGCTCGAAAATATGGATCTGTATGCAGGCAAGCCTGCAGGGCATTTTCTTAATTAGTAATTGACAGGAAAGGGCACCACCCATTGTGGGAGGGGCCACCCTTGGGTGGGTGCTCCTGGGTTCTGTAAGAAAGAAGACTGACTAAGTCAAGCCCAGCAAGCACTTGAATAAGCAGCAGCCCTCCAGGGCCCTCTGCATCAGCTCCTGCCTCCAGGCTCCCACCCTGTTTGAGTTCCTCCCCTGACTGCCTTTCAATAATGGACCATCATGTGGAAGAACAAGCCAAAAACTCCTTTCCTCTCCAAGTTGCTTTCAGTCATGGTGTCTTGTCACAGCAACAGGAGCCTTAAGACGGAAATGCCCTTTGTCCCTGCGACATCACATGATTCTCAAGAAAGATCTACTGGGCACTGAAGCCAGCTGACTCGGACCTTTCGTCAGAACCACTTAAAAGTGAGATGGCAAAAAAGGCAGCCCCTTAGTATCAGAAGACCTATGTGCAGGCTCTTCCAAACCATACACATAAAACTGATTTCATAGAAACTGATCAGATTGTATTTATATAGTTAAGAATATTTACATATATGTATGAGAATATATACATGTACATATATATAAAACAATGATTAAAAATGGAGGCATGAATTTGCGAGAGAGCAATGGCAATACAAGGGAAAGTTTGGAAGGAGAAAAGTAAAGGAAAGGGGATCAACTACATTTTAATTTCAAAAGATTTTATATATGTGTGTGTATATATATACACACACATACATACATACATACATACATACAAACACATATATATACATCACATAATACACACACACACACACACACACACACAGCCCTTTCTGTCAGCAAATTTATAGTTGAGCCTTAACAGAAGCCCAAATGCGTCTGATGCATACAGTGAAATGCTATGAGCAGTTGAACAGAACATCCACTCAGTCAAGGTCACTTTGTCACAAGGAACATCAGTGCCCCCACCCCAGGCTGAATAAATGGCTGCCAGTTCTTCACCAATTCCAACTTTACCTCACTCTAGTCTGCTCTACTCATAAGATTTATCAAGCTAATCAGTCTTGGAACTGTAAAATCAATAGACAACCACGATTTCCTTGGACATGCACAGACTGTTCACCCAGTCTCAACCCCCAGCCCTTTCTAAAAGGCCCTGCTGAGCAGGCTGCTACTCCATGTGCTATTCTGTCTCCCACGTGCACAAATACCAGACTTGCCTATTCCCATACCAGCATGTCCCAAGGTCTAAGCCCACTCTGACACATTCTCACCTAGGACTACCCTAGGGTTCTGTTCTCTCATCTCTAAAATGGAAATGGTTAACTAAGAGAGACCCTAAGAAGATTATGAATTAAATACGATGTGCTCAATAACTAAGGGTACTTGATAGCATTCTATGAACCTAAGCCTTGCTTTACCAGGACCTCTTTTTAAATATTTTATTTTATTTTTATTATGAATATGTGAGAGTGGCTATATCCACAGGAGTACAGGGACTCACAGAGTCCAGGGATGTCCATCTTCCAGCTGGTAGTTGTAAGGGGCCAGACATGGGTGCTGGGAACTAAACTGGGACCCTCTGAAAGAACATCAAGCACTCTTATTCTTATTTTATATGTGTGAGTGTTTTGGCTGCATGTATGTCTGAGCAACAGATGTGTGCCAGGAGCCCATGGAGGTCAGAGGAGGGCATTAGAGACCTTAGAGCTGGAGTTACAGCTGGTTGAAAAAGCAGGCATTGCTTTTAACCACTGAGCCATCTCTACAGCCTCACCAATACCTCTTTGAGAGTGAGTTTGACTCAGGATGATATTTTCTAGTTCCATCCATTTGCCTAAAATAATTCATGAGGTTGTCGTTTTTAATAGCTGAGTAGTATTCCATTGTGTAGATGTACCACGCTTTCTGTATCCATTCTTCTGTTGAGGGCATCTAAGTTGTTTCCAGCTTCTGGCTATTATAAATAAGACTGCTATGAACACAGTGGAGCATGTGTCCTTGTTACATGTTGGAGCATTTTTTGGGTATATGCCCAGGAGTGGTATAACTGAGTCTTCAGGTAGAACTACTTCTAATTTTCTGAGGAACAGAGAGTGAGTTTGACAGGGCTATCTCTGTCCAGACCTTACATTGGCATGTTTGCTTTGCACAAAACTCTTTTCTATATATTGAGTGACTTTTTCCTGCAAACACTTATCCTGCATAGGCACCAATGACAGTCAAGGAGAATTCTACCAAAGTCTAACTAATCAAATCAATGAATTTACTAGGTTTATTTGAAGTCTAGGTAAGGGGTTCTTTACAGGAGTAGAGATGACCCCTAGCAGTCTCACTACCACAAAGTCCCACCTTGTATGTAGCTGCACAGGTGGTGTCCCCTGGCTCTTCGGTGTCTCTACCACATGCCGCAGACTGTGTTACTCTCCCAAACACAAGAGCACACGTGGCTCAGGCAGAGTTGAATTCCGCAGCAGAAGGCGTAGGAGGCTGTAACATGGATCCTCCTCCTACACATAAAGGTCAACGGGCCATGTTGAGGGTCACTCAAGGTCACACAGCTGCTTTGGGTGAAGACAGGAAGCTTGTTCTGCTTGAAAGGCAGCATTCTCCAACACTGCACCACGTGGACTTCTCAGCTGAAAATGCCTCAAATTCTCAAGGAGTAGAAAGCTTGCTCAGGATTAAAAATGCTCCACGTACTGTCTTATGGTTGTATTTTTATGGACTTTGCCTTGAAGGAACTTACTGCATCAGTTTGCACTAAGTCCCACCATTGCTGGCACAGAGTAAATGATCAATAAAATATGTACTGACGGATAGATTGAAACAAAAGGCCAGTAGGTCCAAATGCACCCCTGGGAGGATACAAAGCCCGGAGGAGGACTCGGAAGAAGCAGGCCAGGAGTCTGACCTAAGGCTGCTCTTGCTGTTTCTGTCCTTGTGGGGTTCCTGTCTTCGCATCCTTCAACCTAAGAAAGCAGTGTTTACTGCCTTCTCCTTTTATGGAAATCTCTTCCAAAGAGAATTTTCAAAGCTTTCTCTTTTAAGATTTTTTTTTTTTTGCTTTTTTTTGAGGTTTTTTTTTATTAGATATTTTCTTTATTTACATGTAAATTTTCCCTTTCCCAGGTTCCCCTCCAAAAAACAAACAAACAAACAAAAACAACAAGAACAAACTCCTTTTGCCTCCCCCCTCCCCATGCCTGCCACCCCACCCTCTCCCACTTATTGGCCCTGGCATTCCCCTACACTGAGGCACAAAACCTTGACAAGGCCGAGATCCTTTCCTCCTATTGATGATCGAATTTGCAATCCTCTACTATACACATGCTGCCAGAACATTCAGTCCCACCCTGTATAGTCCTTGATTGGTGGTTGGGTCCCTGGGAGCTCTGAGGGTACTAGTTAGTAATTGTTGTTCGTCCTAAGGGGCTGCAAACCCTTCAGCTCCATAGAACCTTTCTCTAACCCCTTCATTGGGGACAGTGTACTCAGTTCAATGAATGGCTCACTTCTCGGCCACCAGACATCGTTTCTCGCCTCCTAATAGGAAACTCTGAGCAGTGAAGGGCACTCTTTTCTAGTAACTCATTTTAGAGATGGCTTTAAATCAGATATGAACATTTAATTTGTCATAGACAGTGAGCAACCCTTTGATGTCCTGATATTGCTATAGATTTTCAGCAGTTCCTGGAGTGTGAAGTTTCCTTTCCCCACTAGCAAATCCTTAATTTTAAAATAAATATGACTCTACCTGATGGCTAAAGAAATAATTTCCTCAAAACTCATAAGGATGCTCACCCTGGGTGACTCGAGGTCAGCCTGAGGGCTGGAGGCGTGAAGTAGGTTTCAGCTAGATAAAGGTGGTCAATCTTGTCACTGCTGTGACCCAATTCACACCATGAGATGTGCCCCCAACTGAGAGAGAGAGATAGAGAGACAGAGAGAGAGACAGAGACAGAGACAGAGACAGAGACAGAGACAGAGACAGAGACAGCCCCATTGTCTGTTTCGGGCTCAGCTCCTGAACTGTCATGTCGCTCTTTGTACTTTTTCTTCACTGAGCCTCAGAGTGGAGGCTGACAGAGTAGAAGCCATGCCATGGCATGTCCCAGGGCTGTTGTTTACATGAACACATTCAGCTTTCATCTCTACACCTGAGAGGGTTTCAGTGTAGGATTGTAAGTGACAAGATCTCAAGATGCATACATGTGTAGTATGTTCTAAGTTCACGCCACAGTCCTGGTGTGTGGCCATGAATGTTTGTGTTGACACAGAGACTGCTTACCTCCTGTGAAGAGAGGCGGGAAGGGAGAGCAGAGGCTGTTGTTGGTTTTCTTCTTAATTGATTAATTACTTACTCACTTTACATCCTGATAGCCACCCCCTCTCCTCCCAGTCCCCCACATACAAACACAGCCCCTCCCATTTTCCCCTTCCCCTTCTCCTCTGAGATAGGGGAAGTCTCCCCTACAAACCCCCCAGTAAATCAAGTATATCCTCTCCCACTAAGGCCAGACACACAGGCAGTCTAGTTAGGGGAGCGGGCTCCCAAGGCAGACAATAGATTCAGGCACAGTCCCACTCCAGTTGTTGGAAGACCCACAAGTGCACCAAACTACATAGTTGCTACATATGTGCAGGAGCCTAGGTCCAGTCTGTGTCTGCTCCTTGGCTGGTGGTTCAGTCTCTGGGAGCCCCCACATGTGCAGGTCTTTAATCCTTTCTCAGACTCTTCCACAGGATTTCCTGAGCTCCATCATATGTTTGGCTGTGGGGCTCTGTATGTATTTCCATCGGCTGTTAGGTGGAGCTTCTCAGAGGACAGTCTATTGTTTCTTTATATATTTTTTGGACATCCTTCTATTTCTTAGAATAAAGCATTGATTTTCTTTTTGTCTTTCTCATTTTTTTTTGTTTGATTTTTGCTACTAGGGCCTCACTGCATAATGCTGCCTGCCTCGAACACTATATAAACCAGGCTGGCCTCTGACTCAAAATCCACCTGCTTGTGTCCTGAGTGCCAAGATCAAAGGCGTGCACAACCAGACTCAGTTCTAAAGCACAGATTTCTCTTAATAATGGATTAAAATCTAAAATGAGAAAGGTGCAAAGATCTCTTTGTGACTCTGGAGTGGCACCTGCCATGCCCCAGACACTTTCTGGAAGAATCCATGGAAAACCACAGTGCGATATGAGAAAAAAGCCTCAAACTTGAAGCAAGGACATCCAGATGTAAGAAAACGTTGGACTAAGCAGAAAATATTATGGGATGTCTCCGAAGGAAAATGAAACATTATTTCACCAGTACCCTTCACAATTCCTAGTCTACTCCCTTGCCTTTGAGAAATTCTGTAGCTCACTATGTACGTTGCTGACAAATGAAAGCAATGCAAAGTGATTTTTTTTTCTATTTACATGTGATTCAATTTTTCCTGTGGAATGACATTTCCTCCTTCCCCTCTTCCTTGGTCCACAAATGGCATAATATTTTGGATTTTTCTTTTTTTAGATCATAAACACATTAAAAAGCTTTTAATACTTCCCCCTAGTCTTCCAAATGCCCTCTTAAATTTGAAAACCTGAAACAAGCAGCAGAGTAAAGCTTGTGCCAAAGTGCCCAGCAGTCCAACTCAGGCAAAGTCTGACATAACCATCGTGCCAACAAAGCTCCAGTGATTCCTGCTAAAGTGACTTCTGTGGTTTTTGAGATTATAGTATATTTATATCATTTTCCTTCTCTTTCACCCTCCAAACCCTCCTGTTCACCCTTCTTTGCTCTCTTTCCAATTTATAGTCTCTTTTTCCATTGATTTAGTCTATTTATTAATTTATTTATTTACTTACTTATTTACTTATTTGCTTTCCATTCCGCTCATTGCCCCCTCCCTGTTACCCTTGCTCCTTCCTCCCGCTTCTGCTCTGAGCCAGTGGGGGCCCGTAGTCTTGACAACTTACCAGTTCTCTAACAGTTTGGAATTAGATAAAACCTTTAACATATGTTTATCTCCTATCTTAGTTAATCATCAGGATTGTACCTTTTAAAATTATCGTGGTAGCTCAGTGGATAGAATGCTGGCCTGGCAGGCCTGAAACCCTGGGTTCCAGAACCAACCCTGCATAAACTGGGCACAGCCATACATGACTGTGATCCCAGCAATCAGGAGGTGGGGAGGTCAAAGTCGTTCTTGTCTATGTGCTGAGTTCAAGGCCAGCCTGAGACAGATGAGACCCTGACTTAAAGACATAGCACTTCATGGGCATAAAGATCTCAGTTAAAGGCCCTTGCTGCTCTGGCAGAGTTGCCTAGTTCAGTTCCCAGCATGTGCCTGGTTGCCCACGAGCGTCTCTGACTCCAATCCTAGAAAGACCTCCTATTTGTTTCCCACTATAAAATGTAACTCTCATCAGTTTATGGCAGTTGAGGGAAATTATTGTCTACCATAAATACTTAAAGTCTTGGTCTTTAAATCCTTACAGCTATTTTTACTAATACTATGAATATTAATTTTTGAGAAATTCCCTTCTAGTAAATTGTTTTAAATTTAAAAATAATCTTCAGGTAGCACTAGGGAGTCAGGACCCGAGAACTCTCTTTCTTTTCTTAAAATTGGTTATTTTTATTGGTTATTTTATTTATTTACATTTCAAATATTATCCCCCTTACTGGTTTGCCCTCCACAAACCCTATATCCAACCCCCTATCCCCCTGCTTCTGTGAGGGTGTTCCCCCATCTACCCACACCCTCCTGCCTCACCACTCTAACACTCCCCTACTCTGGGGCATCAAGTCTCCACCGAACTAAGGGCCTCTCCTCCCATTGGTGCCAGATGAGGCCATCCTCTGCTACATAAGCAGCTGGAGCCATGGTCCCTCCATGTGTACTCTTTGGTTGGTAGTTTAGTCCTTGGGAGTTCTGGGGGGGGGGTCTGGTTGGTTGATATTATTGTTCTTCCTATGGGGTTGCAAGCCCCTTCAGTTCATTCAGTCCTTCCCCTAGCTCCTCCATTGGGGTCCTGATGCTCAGTCCAATGGTTGACTGTGAGATTAGCATCTGTATTGGTCAGGCTCTGGCAGAGACTCTCAGGGGACAGCCATACCAGGCTCCTGTCAGCAAATGCTTCTTGGCATCAGCAATCTTATCTGGGTTTAGTGTCTGCAGATGGGATGGATCCCTAGGTTGGGCAGTCTCTGGATGGCCTTTCCTTCAGCCTCTGTTCCATTCTTTGTCCCTGCATTTCCTTTAGACAGGAACAATTCTGTGTTAATATTTTTGAGATGGGTGGGTGGCCCCATCCCTCAACTGAGGGCAGTGCCTAACCTCTAGATATGGTCTCTACAAAGGTTGGGTATTTCAGCCAATGTCATCCCCATTGGGTCCTGGAGCCTCTTGCTTTCCTGGCATCTGGAACTTTCCAGTGGCTCCCCCCAGTTCCCCATCCCCCTCCCAGCTACACACCTTCATTTAATTTCCTGACCCCCTGTAATTCTCCCCCCTCATCCTCTCATGCCTGATACTGCCCACTTTTCCTTCTTCCTCTGTCTCCCTCCCATGTCCCTCCCTCCCTCTACCTCCCATGATTATTTTCTTCCCCTTTCTAAATAGAACTGAAGCATCCACATTTTGGTCTTCCTTCTTCGTGAGCTTCCTATAGTCTGTGAGTTGAATCATGGGTATTCTGAATTTTTTTGCCTAATGTCCATTTATCACTGAGTGTTCTTTTGTGATGGGTTTCCTCAGAATGATATTTTGTAGTTCCATCCATTTGCCTGAGAACTTCATGAAATCATTGTTTTTAATAGCCAAGTAGTATTCCACTGTGTAAATGTACCACATTTTCTGTATCCACTCCTCTGTTGAGGGACATCTGGGTTGTTTCCAGCTTTTGGCTATTATAAATAAGGATGCTATGAACATAGTGGAGCATGTGTTCTTGTTATAAGTTGGAGCACCTTTTGGGTATATGCCAAGGAGTTGTATAGCTGGGTCCAGAAAATTGAAATAATTCTATGCACTAAATTATTATTATTATTATTATTATTATTACTAATTAGTATTATTATTATTACTAATAATAATTCCTATCAGGTCACCATGCACTAAAGCTATTCTTCAATAACAACAAAAGCAACAGAAATCCCACATATTCATGGAAACCAAACAAGTCTCTATTCAATGATAAGTTGGTAAAAGAGGAAATAAAAAAATTAAAGACTTTTTAGAATTTAATGAAAAATGGAGGCACAACATACCCAAACTCATGGGACACAATGTAAGTAGTGCTAAGAGGAAAACTCATAGTCCTGAGTGGCTCCATAAAGAAACTGGGGAGAGCACACACCAGCAGCTTAACAGGACATCTGAAAGCTCTAGAACAAAAAGAAGCAAATACACCCAAGAGGAGTAGAAGGCAGGAAATAATCAAACTCAGGGCTGAAGTCAACCAAGTAGAAACAAAGAGAACTATACAAAGAATCAACAAAACCAGGAGCTGGTTCTTTGAGAAAATCAACTAGATAGATAAACCCTTAGCCAGACTATCCAGAGGGCACAGAGACAGTATCCTAATTAATAAAATCAGAAATGAAAAGGGACAACAGAAATGGAAGAGATTTAAAAAAAATCATCAGATCCTACTACAAAAGCCTATAATCAACAAAACTGGAAAATCTAGATGAAATGGATGGTTTTCTAGACAGATACCAGGTACCAAAGTTAAATCAGGATCAGATAAACCCTCTAAACAGTCCCATAACCCTTAAAGAAATAGAAGCAGTCATTAAAAGTCTCCCAACCAAAACAAAAAACAACAACAACAAAAAAAGCTGAGAACTCTCTGTCAACTTGTCCACTCACCAAGGTACCCATGCAGGACATTGAAGAAGCCTTTGATGGGCTGCTGAGATGACTCAGTGGACGACGTGCTTCCTGTGTGCAAACCAATGTTCATATCCCCAGAACCCATGGAAAGCTGGTCACAATACTGAGTCTCTGTACCCTAGTGTTCCTACAGCTCAAGATGAGGGGAATCTCTGGACTCTCTCAAGCCAGCTGGTCCAGCATATGCATAAGGGTCCCTGTCTCAAGCAGGTGAAAGAGAAGGTCAATACCCAAGGTCATTCTCTGACCTCCACATGTGTACCTTGACTCACACACACACACACACACAACACACACACACACACACACACACACACACACACAGAGAGAGAGAGAGAGAGAGAGAGAGAGAGAGAGAGAGAGAATTTAAAAAGAAAGCAACTGCAATCACTTCAGAATGCTGAACTCCTCTGAGGCTCAATGTGTACCTCCAAAGTGCATAACAACCCTCATGTGAATGTGAATGGTCGGGCTGAACCCTTAGTAAGCATTCAATAGCTTATCTATCAATGATGACTAAATCAAGCTTACAATACAAAACCAAGTCCAAGCAATTCTGACATATTGAAAAACAAATGTCTACATTTGGTAATTATCAAGGTTCCTTAGCAGTCTCCAGTGTGCTTGCATTTGCAGAGCTAACACCAAGCCCCATTTACCATTGTGACCACTCTCATTCATCCACACAAAAGGAAATAAACTAGATATGGATCATTAATGCCATGTATAACTGGAAAGCACTATTGCTTTACTTACCTTCTGTCACAGTTCCCTGCCTGGCCCTGCCCTCTGCCCCCCTCATTTCTTTCCAGCTTTGATGGATTTACGAAGTGAGTTCCCATTGTTGGAGATGCTCTAATAACCCATGCAAATACATGATTTATAACATTTAAGGGCTTCCAGAGGAGAAAACTGGAATTATCTGCATTTGTATTCTAGTGCGGTGCTTCTCATCCTCAGTGCCACTAACATGCTGGATAAATCCTGGTTGTGGAGGGAGTGCCTGCACATCCTAAGAAGTTTACCAGCATCCTTGCTACAGCCCAGGAGATGAGTACAGCATGCTCCCCTTTCTTTCCTTCAGCCTCACTTGGGTCAGCTGGAAATCATTCCAATCACTGACATCCTCCTTGGTTGAGAAGCACTGAATTAGTGCATTGAGCTGCTGTGATAGACAGGCATTGTGCTGATCCAAACTAAAAAAACTGTACAGCACCATACCTGGGTGTCACGTGGGGAACTCTTGAAAAGATTCCCACATCACTTTACTTACAGACAGACTATAGGACTCCGCATTCACAGGACGCTCTTTGAAGAATCAATCCTGATACAGCTCCAAAAAAGCCACCTCCTCTATGATGGCAATTACAGAAGAAAAAATCCTTTAAATTAACCCAGTGTATCTTCAAGGGAAAGTCCACCTGCCTTTCTAGGTCCAGCTCTGTGTATGCTTTTGGCCACAGATGTCAGACACCTGCCATCCTGAAACCTTTCATGTTAGATTAGCCTCCTGCACAGCCCAGGTGGTGCTTCTGTTGACTGATGAAACTTCAAATGAGGCAGAATCCATTCACCCAATGAAAATGGGACAGTTCTCCTTCTGCTCTGATACCTGCAAGTGACATAGATGAAGGACACTAAGCTTTTCAAGAGTGATGCTTGCAAGCTTCAATTCACAGATAACTGACAAAGAACCATCCAAGGAAGGAAGGAAGGAGGGAGGGAGGAAGGGAAGGAAGGAGGGAGGAAGAGAAGGAAAGAGGGAGGAAGAGAAGGAGGGAGGGAGGGAAGGATGGAGGGAAGGAGGGAGGATAAATACTACAGGAGGTTGGGGAGATGGCTCAGCCACTGGAGCACTTGCCTTACAAGCATAGGAGCCTGAGTTTGGATCCCTGACACGCACATAAAATGCTGACCACCACAACAAGTTTATTTAATTTACTTTCTGGGGAGACCAAGACAGGAGAATCCCTGAAACTCATTGGCCAGCAAGCTTAGCCAAATGGGTAAGCTCCAAGGTCAAGGAGAAATTCTGTCTCAGAAAACAAAGTAGAGTGAAATACATGAAACATTGACTTGTAGCCTCTACAGGTTCATATGCACAACTGTACACACACACACACACACACACACACACACAATTCAGTGCCAAGCCCTCTTCTAGATGTCATAAATAAATATTTATTCATTATATACATTTACACAAAACATTTTTCTCTCTGTTGTCAAATAATTGGAAATGTTTATAGGATCCAAACTTAACATCTCAAAGTTTGATGCATTTCTTCATTCAATGCGTACTACAGGGCCCTTTACCTCTAAATGTGATGCCAAAGATCAACAATCTTGAGAGAAGGAATAAGACTCAAAACTAGAAAGCTAAAGGCATGGCTAGTGGGATGCTGACTATATGATGCTGATACTATCAGAGATTATTTGAACCTGCTGAAAAGAAACATTCAGTTATAGGAATGGCTACGATTCTGGATAAGACAGAGGTTGAGAAGGAATCCAGCTCTTTGCAGTTCCTCTCACTGCCCAAGTTAGCACAGAACGGTTAAGTAAGAGCTACTTAGTCTTAAAGATTTGGGCCTAAAGTTATACCAGTCATTGCCTGGCCACTCTCACAACCTCTGAGCCACCATTGCCCCAAGATATCTTGCAAGAAGGACAGGTTTCAGGTCCAAGATATTGTGGCTGGTTACAGAAGATGGCCAGTTCAGGCTCTATACTGACCATTACTAGGAGTCCTTGCTAGAGTCACCCTCATAGGTTCCAGGAAGTTCCCACTACACTAGATTTCCACATTGGCCCCCTAAATGCCCACCTCTTACAGTTGTCTCACTCTGTACTCTCTCTCTATAAGCCTTCCCCATATGATACCTCCTGTTCCCATCCCCATTTGTCCCCAGTCCACCCACAAAATCTATTCAATTTCCCCTTCCCAAGGAAATCAATGCATGCTCCCTAGACCCTCTCTCTTCATCTAATTTGAAGTCTAAGCTCAAGATAGGGATCCCATGTGCAAGGATGTACAGGGATTGATGGCCAGGAATTAAAAGCTGATGGCTCAGAGAACTGGGGTAGAAACAAACATGACTGACAAGGAGGAGGAGGAGGAGGAGGAGGAGGAGGAGGAGGAGGAGGAGGTCAATGAAATGATTCCTAGTAATATTCACATATTCACCTATATTCAGATCAGTGGCTTGTCAGTAATACTCAGAGAGGCTTCCTCCAGCAGCAGATGGGAGCAGATGTAAAGACCAATAGCCAAACACTAGGCAGAGCTCAGGGGACATGTCAGAAGAGGAAAAAGAAGGATTGTAAGAGCCAGAGGTGTGAAGGATGCCAGGAGAACATGGACTACAAAATCAACTAAGCAGGGTTCGTGGGAACTCAGAGGCTAAAGCAGAAACCACGAAGCCTGCATGGGACCTCAACAGGCCCTCTGCATACCCACTGTGATGGCTTAGTGTAGGGTTTTCTGAGCCTCCTAACAGTGGGAGTGAGGATGTCTCTGACCCTTTTCCTCCTATTAGGTTAGCTCATCTAGACTTGGTATGATGAGAGTTTGGGCCTAGTCTTATTGTATGTTGTTATGCTGTGTTCAGTTGATACTCACTGAGAGGCCTGCTCTTTTCTGAAGGAAAACGGAGGGCCAGTGGATCTGGAGGACAGATAAGGTGCAGGGGACTGGGAGAGGGGAGTGAGGGGGAGCTGCCGTTGGGATGTAATGTAATGTATGAGAGAAAAATTTAAAAAAAAAAAAAGAAAGAAAAAATATTTGAAGCTGTGTGACCCTGACTTACTGTAAGACTGCCCACTGCAGGCAAGAGCCATCTATGCCCTGTAGTCAATATGTCAAGCTCAATCTTATCAGAATACATTAGTAAGAATAATTTGTAAAATAAAATTTGAAAAATTCATCTACAGCAAAATTTTAAGAGGTCACATCTAATTTGAGACAGACGGCATGAAAATGGTGGGTAGGGAGTGAGGAGAATCCAGGAGGAGTTGGAGAAAGAGAAAGAAGATGCTCAATATGCAGTATAAAAATTTAAAAATAATAAAAGTTAAGAGGCTAGATCTAATAGTAAATTAATAGTTTTATAATTCTCTACAGCAAAACAATAAGATGTTACTCAATTAAAGACGAAATTAGACAGAATTGTAGCAGCCAATATTTTTAGATAATTCTTCCAAAATATATAAATACATTTAATTCCAATAACTATCAAGATTGTTAGGAAAACTGAGTTTATTATAAAGCTTACATGAAAATGCATTAAATCTGAAAGGACCTAAATAGTAATGATGAAGACATGTGGAAGGCTTGCAGCACCTACGGAAACTCTTCAGCTGCTTTTCCTTGAATTTGCCATTCATTACTGCCAGAGAGGCAAAGGGCTGGGACAGAGGGTCCTAGAACACACACAGTCACAGACATTGCTCTACAGCAAAAACAAGCTACAGAGCAAATACAGCAACAGCAACTGGATAGCCACAGTGAAAAAAGAAAACTAGCTTTCATCCTTACCAGTACCACACATACATATCAATTGCAGCACAAGCCTAAATGGGAAAAAATATACACAAATTCTAAACAAAATACAGAAGGAACTATGTACTTCATTTGATGAAAGATTTTAACTACAAAACAAGTTAGACTTCTAATAAAGATTATTTTTTAATTCATCAACGTTGGCTCTTAAGAGAATCAAAAACAAGACATAAATTGCAAAAACACAGCTTCAACATTGCCTTTGCTAATCCGATTTACAAAAAGACAATCAGCCCTTATTTAAAAAAAAAAAAAACCAAAAAGGCAAAATAGCTCTCAGCAAGGAATAAGAAACAGTCAATAGGTCATGTTGCTTAACGTCATAGAAGCAAGTTCAAACCACTGTTAATATCCATAAGATAAAAGGCTTGCTACAACCTCTTTTGCCTGTAGCAGTGTTGGTTCTAGCATGAGGACTCCCTTTCTGGATTTCATGACCTCCTAAAAGCTACAAATTCAAATATCATCACCATGGAGATTAGGAGTTCATGGGTCAGGACTGCATCTTCTGCTTAGCTACAGAATTTGAAACAGAATCAATAACGCATAAACCATGTAGACTTGAGGTCACAGTGCAGTGTTCACCATAGTAAAACTAGAGTTCTACTACCAGAAGCTAAACTGGGCAAAGGAACCAACGGGAAGATGAAGGCTGCACGTGCCCTCTCGGGGAGCCTGCACACAATAGGCCAAATGCATCTCCACCTTGGACCTCAAGATGGGAAAGCTCTAGAGGCAGACTTGAACTCATCTAAATATTCCATTTGAGTGTGTACTATGAATAAGCAGTCTCCAGGAAACAATGAGGAATGTTGAATAAAACAGTCATAGAGGTTGTTTCCTCGGCACAGCTAAAGCTGATCTTTAGTAAAAGTTCTGAAACAACATTGTCATCAGAAGGTAGAGAGGATGGCGACAGTACAGTTGGGATGGCTTTAGTGAAATTGGCAGAAGGTTCTTCGGAGCCATAGCTGCTCCAAGTATTGCCATAGCCCACCTCTGCACCACCCTGAGTTAAGTTATCCAGGAGCTGATACTGCCACATTTAGTAAACAGATCAGCGGGCTGGTACTGTAGTATCCTTTGCTTCATCTCTAGATGACAAGTAGTTTCTTCACAGCCTGAAAAACTCACCTGCAGAAATAGTAATCTTGGAAAGGGAAACACAAAATAATAAACTCGACTTTTTTCTGTTTATGCTAAAAATGAATAAAAATTAATGGAACAAAGTGTGTATTAATCTAGGTTCAGAGAAAAAGAGCCAGTACTTAAATAGATTTGTAGAGCTGTATCTCACACGACCTTGGAGGCAGAGAAGGCCCCATCATTCATCTGAAAGTAGAAGATCCAGCAAAGCTAATGTAGAGCTCTAACCCAGAGGCTTGGGAAGCAGATCTAAAGCTGTAACTCTCAGCATGACTCTGGAGTTATGAGAACTGGGAGTGCTAAGGGCACAGGTCAAGGGCAGAAGACTTCTTTTTCCAAGTGCCCCCAGGAAAATTTTGCATTCGAAGATAACAGATCCCATCCTCTTTCACATTTTTGTTCTATTCAAGTTTTGGGTAGGATGGTGTGATGTCTACCAAGGAGACAAGGGCAAAGAGAACATCAAACTGTTTCCGTCAGTCTACCAGCTCAGACGCTGATCTCACATGCAGACGTCCTCACAGCTAATGCCGTCGTAATGCTTAGTCAAGGATGTGGGCACTTACCGTCCAGAGACTCATAAGCTCACCCATCATGGGTGGGAAGCAGAGATGCAGGGGAAAAGGAAGCTGACTGACAAAGGAAGGAAAGCAGGGATGCGGGCCCTGGCAGCTAGTGCTTGAGTCTGTCTCTCCCAACACACACGGCTGGCTTCCTGTGGCCGCCCTTCTCCCATCGGGCCTTGCTTTAGATAAGGAGCAGAAATACAGAAAGACAGTGAGGAAGTTCAGCTGTGAAAGCGACCTCAGCACAGCATCAGTCAAATGTGAGCAAATGTCCACTTGAGCTCCCACAGTGGATTCAGACGGTTCTTAGAGCATTCCCCAACTCCACCGTAAGTTAGTACAGAAATACCCTGCCCCCAAATGGCTATGAGTCCTTAGCAGATAGAAAACAAAGCAGAAAACCTTGGAGCCAAAAACCAAACAATGCCAGACACAGATGAAACTTCGTGATCACCCTCCCCTTCAGGGTAAATGTAATGTATTTTGTTGTGTTGTTGGTTTTGTTTTGATTTGATTTGATTTTTTTACCAAATATAAAATAACCTAAGGTACTCGTATTGCATTGATATAAAGTCAATAAATTAAAGATGGCAGGTCAGATGGAAGAAGAGCCAGCCGTGGTCACATCAGCTCTTGCTTCCAAGCAATACATTGTACAGCCACAGGATCCACTTGTGCTTTTACAGCCAGGCACAGTTAATGCTCCTAAAACTTGGTTCTTCTGCATCTCTTGCCCCTGAGAGTCTTTCTGGGCAACCTCCACAGCCTTCCAACAGAAATGACTATAGGGGTCAACACACAGAGAAAGCCTGGTAACAAAGTCAGTGTGGGGGTGAGGTGTGGATAGAGCTGTAAAACTGAGCGCTCTCTCTCTCTCTCTCTCTCTCTCTCTCTCTCTCTCTCTCTCT
>JADRCD010223058.1:26031-50366 GCA_019843815.1 Montemys delectorum
ATAGATACATAGATAGATACATAGATAGATACATAGATAGATACATAGATAGATACATAGATAGATAGATAGATAGATAGATAGATAGATAGATAGATAGATAGATAGATAGATAGATAGATAGATGATAGGTAGATACATACATACATACATACATAGATGATAGATACATACATCGATAGATAGATGATAGATAGATAGATAGATAGATAGATAATAGATACATAGATAGATTATAGATACATACATCAATAGATAGATGACAGATAGATAGATAGATAGATAGATAGATAGATAGATAGATGCCCAGAGAAAAGCATCTAGCACAATACTGCAGAACATGTGAGTGCAAAAGTTAAACTTTGCTCCCAAAATTGCCAAACCAAGTTTTAGCCATAACTTTCATTTTATGTTCCAAGAAATTCGAGTTGCTAATTCAATGTCTAGTTATCTAGTCTTTGATAAAGTTATAGAGGAAATAGAGAAGCAATAACAAGGTTGGAAACATGAGTAACCAGTGTCCACGCGTGTATCCTTTCCACACAACAGCTAGGGAAGTTGAAAACCACTAGCCCTCACGGTTATGAACAGTTTCTTCTTCTAGCATGCCTGTGACTGGGCAGAGCAGAGCTGTGCAGTGTACTACTCCCTGCTCCTGCTGCCCTGTGTACAGCGGTGCTCAGAGCCTAGTGGGACCAGGAGGCATGGGAGTTTATCAGGGAAAGTAGGTAATGTGGCAAAAGGTGAGCAGAAGCCTTAGAGGACAGACTTCATCTGAAGTAGAACTTGATTCAGAGAGGACAGTGTTGGTCTGAGGAACTCAGTGAGCACAGAGCCCACCATAGCCCTGCTCATGATTAAGTAGCTGTTTGCTCCTGTTATCCCTGTGCCCTTAGCTGCCAAGTCTGTCTTAAGTGTCTCTAACCCTCCCAGTGAAGTCCTGCTCCCCCCCCCCACCAGGAATCATTGGCTTAATTATTAGTCAGGTTACAAGAACACATCTATATTCTGGAATGTGCATTGACTTTGATGTAGTGTAATAGGCTTCAGAGCATAATTGCACACGGTGCTTCAGAACAGCCCCCACTGGTTCTGGATCCAGGACACGTAGTACTCCCTCTGCTTGAAATGGCAGCTCTGGTGATGGTCTAGACACAGCTCCAGGACTCTCACTGCAGCACTCTATGGCACGTGTGACGACTGTACACACGTACAACTAAAAAGTTTACCTCTCGTAAACAAGTGTGACATCACTGTCAACTGTCCTGCATATTTAAGTAGTAAAGTCTATGTATTTGTAAACAAACAAAATACACAATACTCAAGTCTATTTTTACAAATTTCCCTCAGCCTACCATTGCTCTTATCGTCTAGGTGAATACACACTGAATTTCTGAAAGGCGTGTGTGTTACCTCAGGTAATAAGGCTCTGCACTTGTGCTTCCTATTTCATACCATGAAATGTACATTACTGACATGATCTTGTGCAGCATGAAGTTCCGGTCAAGGACTTCCAAATCCTGGTCATGACAGTACACTTCAGGACTTCTCAGTGACGGCTCTGCAGCAGGGTGAGCATCGTGTCCACTTCAGAACTTCTCCTCAGTGACGGCTCTGCAGCAGGGTTAGCAGATTAGATACCAAGTGTTCTAACTCCCTCTACTTCAAGTAACAAAGAGCTCTTGAGGCTCAAAACTCTCTAGGCTGTAACTGAAAATACAAAGCTTCAGAAAACCCATGTTCTGAGAGACATTATTAACTGAAACAAGACCCTTAGGCTAAGTATTATCTGTGTTAGCCTACTAAGTACTAGAAATCAATAATTTTAGATCTGAATACTTGATTGCAATATGACAATTTGCTTTAAGATACATGGTCTCAAAGAGAAAAACAAAACAACCTCCACCCACCCACCCCCCAAAAAAACAAAAGCAAAAACCTTTAAACTTCAAACATTTTTCTTTACTTTCTTTTTGAGTGACCTGACTTTCGATCTGACATGAACATCTGGCTTCAGTCCTTACGGGGTGACTTTGGAAACAGACAGTGCGAAAGCTCTGCAAAGGTCCTACTAGACAGGAGTCTTCCAGTGCCAGGAGGAAGCCTGTGCTATCTGAGACCTTCAGCGCTTCAGTGTGAACTGTTTCTGAGATCTGATGCTACTACACTGGAGAGGTGGGGCAGGAAGCCATGCTGCAGTACCACCATTCTCCACCGCGGCAGTCAGCCGCACCTGAGCATGCGCACAGCAAGCAGCTGCCTGCCTCCTCCCAGGCTCCTTAACATATTCAAAAAGTGCTAGTATCTCAGGGTTGTTCCGCTTCCCTTTATAAGGAAACTTAGACCTCACTACAAAGTTCTAAAGAGCAAGTCCTTATGCTCTGTGGAACTGGCCCACCTATGTAAAATATTGACGATTAAGTGAAAGTGTGATCAACACGCTATGAAAACAGTGTGACAAAATCAGGATCGAATAAATAAAAACTGCGGACTCTAAGTAGTCTCCTTCATGGGAATGCTTATACAGAAAGAAATGGTAGCATGCTGAATCCTTGAGAATCCTCTTGGACAAATCTCTTAGTTCTGTATTTTCTGTGCTGGCCAAAATTATTGTTTCATTTTTTTTATATCTATTCCCAACTGCACATAGTTGAGCTGTTTGTTACTCAGTTTCTCCAAAGCCTGGTAGATGTCTCGAGAAATAGGAAATGCTACTCCTTGTAGTGTCTGATGCTTTGTGTCCACACTCACGTCAGTTTGTACCTCATTGATTTTAATCTGCCGTAATTCTTCCTCAGCTGCGGTCGGTGGGGCAGGGGAAGACTGGGACAGCAAATACTTTTTATATCCAGGTAATGATACGTCCTCCTTTACTGTTCCAAACACTTTATCTTTAATGTGGCCACTTCCAAATTCTTTTTTCAGAGTTGCTCTTGTTGCCGCATACAGCATTTTTTGACGAACATGAGAATAATCTGGAGACCGTGCAATGAATATCCATTCATATCCCTGGGCATTCTGAGAATCTAACCTGAATAATACATAGCACGGTTGCTTGTCCTCCAGCAGGGCCAAGACAAAGGCATCGTAATCCTGTTTTCAGGAATCTGAAGGCGGACTACAGGATCCAACCACCAGGTGCTCATTTTCAATAGATATTTTCAGAAGTCTATATTTCCTGTTTCTGGCTCTGGCAAAGATATCTTTCACATCTTCACTTACTGGATGCCGGTCTGGTGGGACATGGCGGCGGCCCCAGGTTCCCACCTCCGGAGCAGAGTACGGTCGAAGTCCTGCTTTTTTGATTTAGTTTCATGAGAAAGGCAAACAACAAAAGAACTCCCTCAAATAAACCAGGTGTTTCTATAGAGCCCTGTACCCCACTGTTCAGAACAGTCAAGACATAGAAGCAGCCACGTGCCATTGATAAAGGAATGAATTTTTTTAATGTGCTGTATAGACACAATGGAGTGTTCTTTGGGCACAGAAAGAGTGAAATGCTGGCATTTTCAAAACTGCGACTAAGCCTGAAGGACAGCATGCTGTTAAGTTAAACAAATCAAGACCAGAAAGACAAACACTATCTAATCACCTAAAAAGTTGAGTTTGCAGAAGCCGGAGATAAAATTTGATTCATCAGAGCCTGGGAGGGCTGTGGAGGATGTACAGTAAAGAGAAGTTACTTAACATGTGCAGGAGGGGCGACTGGCAGGAAGGGTGACGACTTTCAGTTTTCTGTAGCACACTGGGGGGACCCTGAGCAACAACCAACAGTGTTTCAAAATAGCTACTAGGGTGAATTTTGAATATTCTAAACAGAAAGAGATGATAAATGTTTGAGGTAAGAGATGTGCAAGCTACTCTGATGTCACTATATGCATGTGTTGGAATATTTTAAAGAACTCCATAAATATGTGCAACTATTATGTGTCACTTAAACAGGTATATAAACATACATGTATACACACAAACATGCATATTCATTTATGTTAGAGAGAGAGAGCCCTGCTCTCAAATAAAAAAGAAATTCACACACACACAGTATTTGAGGCAAATATTTCACAAATGTTTCACAATAAAATGAAGTACTCCACACTACTTCAGTTGGCACGAGTGTAACACACCCTTGCTTTTTTACAGTGAAAAACAGCGAGCTATGCCGATCGATATACAGCCATGGGGATGAATCTCGGATGCTTACCACCAAGTGAGGAAAGGAACTGTAAAGAACTGTAGGGAAACCTGAGGGAGGTACCGTGTGGGCAAACAGAGGCTCGGAGGCGCTACTACTCTCTGGAACATGCAAAGCTTAAATGTCAAGGGCCTGCATTAGCACTTGTCTCTAAGCTAGGACAGAAGCAACTTGAGAGAGAGTTTGTTTGGGCTCACAGGAAATGTCCCCTGGGAGCAGAAAATCCTTCATCCCATGGTCAGGAAGCAGAGAGAAACGACTGATTTCTTTCAACTTGCTTTATTTTTGTTCTTTCCAGGAGCCCGGCCCATGAATCGCACCCCCCATTTATGGTGAATCTTCTTGTCTCAACTGAGCTAATCTAGATAATCTCTCAGTAACAGGTTCAGAGATTTGTCTCCTTGGTGACTCTACTTGTACATATTTATGGTGTCCTTTAAATATTTCAGTGCTTGCAAATAATGTATAATAATCACAGCAGAAAAACTGGCATGTTCCTTACCATCAAGTTGATTACTAAGATTAACCATCACAGAACCCAGAACCGTGTGGACAACCTAAACAGGCAAAAGAACACGAGAGTCCAGACCAGCCAAAGAGCAAGGCAGCACGTGACCAGCCAAAGAGTAAGGCAGCATGTGACCAGCCAAAGAGTAAGGCAGCACGTGGCCGTGCGCCCCTGCCTGCCTCACCCCTGTGATGCAGAATGAGTGACTACGTAAGGGGACAGAGCACAGCAGCTGCCTGGAGGGGGCCTTTGTGCTCTTAATTCCATACTGATGCACCTCACTGGTCCAAGAAATTGGCCTTGACTACATGCTCTGACTTACCACGGTCAGTAACTAACACCCCAAAACTCTGCTGAATAAGCAGATCTCCTGTCCCATCTCATTTTAATTCAACTTCAGCACAGAAAATTGAGCAAGAAAGAGACCATTATGACAAATTACTTAACTTATGTCAGAAATCATGAGGGGTAATTCAACCATTTCAGACTTTGGCCGTAGTCCAGTGTTCCCCCTCACCCTTGGTCTATGTTCAAAAATCCCCATCCTGAAGGAAATTTTGTTCTTGGCCTCATTAGATTGTGCCAGTTCCTAGGCTTGGCTTCAGCCCAGCACTTTCCGGACATGAGTTCCCCAAGTAGAAACTGGACCATAGCTTCTTCCAGAATTGCAAATGTTATACAGTCAGGACCACCCTTATTACACAGGAGCCATGGGCTGGTGCTGAACCAGACACTGTCTGTGGGACATAGACTCTTCATTGTAGAAATGTCTTCCCTTCTATGCAGATTGCTTTTCTCCGACAAGGGAATGGTGAGTGACAATAGAAAGTCCCAATCTAAAATTTTTTGTGAAGATCAAAATACAGCAACTAACAACAGTGTTTCCTGGTGGCATTGGTCCTCAGATCCTCTCAGAGCATGGCTTAAGAATTCAGACCGTTGGACTCCACCTGCATTTGTGAGTCCTGCAGCCTAAGGTCCACCTCCAAGGACCCCCCCCCCCCATGGTATTATTTTGACGCAAACGGTGCTCAGGCTACCCACAGGAGTCTTCATAAACTGCTTTTCCACAAGCAAGACGACACCTGACAAGAAAGTTCAGGAAAGGCCACAGAGAAAGACCAAGCACCATGTACAGACGCGTGTCTAACAAAGCAGAGGGCTTGGCACAAGGCAAGTCTGCAGGCATCCCTCCTTCTTCATCTCCACTAACTGCAAGCATTCCAACCCCCCCCCCCCCAGGATCATCTCTCTGATGAGGATGTCCTGTATATGGGAAAGGTCAGTCTCTGGGCCTGTAGTTAAGAAAATATTTGCAGTAGGAACACGATGACCAGCAGAGAGGCCAAGGGGGAGCTCCAAAGGGCACATCTGCGGTTACCAGATGCCCTACTGGTTCCCTGCCGTGTGGAGTGCCTCTTGGGTTTTGGCTTTAAAAGAGGGAAGTCCCCAAGAGGCCCATGTAATTGTGGGAACAACTTTAAGAGTTCACTATGGGCTCTTAGCGAGGCAAAGATGCTGAAAGAAATGCCAAAATGGTTCCTAAAAACAGCAGACACTACTTTCTAAGGCTCCATCAACTCACTGGGTCACACAATTCCAGCTTTGAGGAATTTCATTCTGTGCTTTGAGAGTTCTCTGGCAACTATATCATGAAAATGGCAGGGGAAAAATGGTTTTCTTTATGAGGGCTGGCCTAGCAGATCTCAACACAAAGTAGAGAAGGCAAACAAAAAGTTATCAGTACAAATTCTTCATGGGAGTTGAAACCAAGAGACACATGACAATCTGGTAGCTTTTTCCCAGGCAACAAAATTTTTAGCATTTAAGTTTTGTTTATGAATGTTTTGAGAATATAGACAGTTACAACCCAGCGTCAGCCACCAACCAACACCCATGACCAGTGAGTTCCAACTTCAGCAGCACAGGGACTTTAAAAATGCTGTCAACTGATTTCCATCTCCAAAGAACCTGTTGTCATCAATCCACCCGGGATGGAGTCATCACATCAGGGAAGTTGTTTCATTATCTCAGTCAGCTAACTGAATGTTGCACTTGAAGCACCTTTGAAATGCCAGGCAAAAAGCCTGTATGTAAATAGTGAAAAGAATTATCTGAAGTGACTCATGTACTCTAGAAGGAACATAGAAATGACTCAAATAAATCTGTCCTAAATATGTCTCCACTATTAAAATATTTAAATTTTTGTCTCGTATGTTGTTATGTATATCTTCATTAGAAACATTTAAGAAAATAAGAACTAGAGGCTGTGAATAAAAACGATGGATATAACAAAAATAGATGTTTAAAGGAATAAATGAAATAAATGATAAGTGTCAATAAATAATTCTGGCTGTGTACTGGCTTTCCAGCAGTTTCCATGAGAGCAAAAATACGACAAAGATCTTGTGAAAATCTGAATCTCGTACCCTAAAAGACTCTGTTAAACAGCTTTGCTTCTCCCCAACTGTCCTACTCCACACTAGCATTTTCTTAAATCTATTTTCACGTAACTTGAAATTTTGGTTACAGTCTAGAAATCCAACCACACAGTTCAACAAATAGAGTTCTATCTCAATAAGTAAAGAATCTAGAGGTAAGATGGAGCCACATCTGCACAATTGAGTTTCCTAGACCATGCGTTTTACCAGAGGTTGTTTGAGAGTTGTGCTACCTGCAGTCATAGGTTCATGTTTCATACAGAAAGAAGACAGATGTAAAGAAGGTGTCAAGGACCAGCCTCAGCTTGAAGATGGGTTCCTGAGACAAAAAAGAAAACGGACTCAAAGCTGTTGAGGAAGGCTCTGCGACGCCTGTATTTTGATGTTAATTCCACTCTCCCAGGAGGGGCTCTCTGGAATGAGGAATGAGTCTTGTACTCAGGTGACTTCTGGTGAACATCCCCAATGAATAAAGGGACCAATCACTGGGCGAGTAGACGATGGGATGAGTAGACAATGGGACTTCCAGGCTGGACAGAGGAAGAGAGGAAGCAGGAGAAAGGGGCTTTTGATGGCGGATAGCGAAAGGGCAAGATGTAGCTGCTAGTGTCTCCTGGTTTCGTGAGTGATCCACCAGGATTCGCCACCGGAAGAAATTGATTTAATATGGTTTACAAGATTAGGATTCTAGTTGTTGTGCCTAGAGTTACCGTTGTTTCTGAACTAAGTTTGTGTGGTGTTTTTCTTCTTGCAGAGACAATTCTAAGTTCCAGAGAAAAAGCTATGGCAGCAAAGCGTGGGCTTGCCTGATGTGCACCACAAAGGCCGTGGGGGTTTTGAGGCATGGGGCTAGTATGATAACAGAGCCTTCTCTAGAGCTCCAGGCCAGAGAGTCTGCTGAGATGAGAACACCCAGCTAGAGCCATGTGGCCCGTCGGTGCCTGGTGTAGAGTGGGAGTTGCCGTTCTTTTTTAATATTTTCTGTAACACAAAATCAATTGCAGGGTACAAGCTGACAGCCTGTGTTCTCCTTGAGACAGCTTTCCAGACAACCCTCTGCTTAAGACAGCTCTTTCCTGCTAGAAAAAAAAAAAAAAATCTAAAAAAAAATCTCTGGATAGCTCCTCTCTTGCAGACCAAAAGCCCAGTCTTTCATTAGCGATTTAGTCATTTACCTCCAGGTTCCCTTTTGATTATCCCACAAAGCAGTATGTCATGACCCCAGCCCCTTGATTCTTAAAAAGAGACAGCAAGCACATTTTTTAAACATTGCAAATTAATTCAAAGATCTGCCTGCCTTTGTAAGCACAGCCAATAAGCTAGCTAGGTGGGATCCCATCCCATCCTTCAATTGCCATTCTCAACATACATATGCCTAAACTGGCTCTGTCCCAGGCTGACCTTGAACTCAGGAATCTGCCTGCCTTTATAAGCACAAACACTACATCTAGCTGGGTGGGATCTTGCCCTGCAATCACCATCCCATAAATCTCTTCACTTCCTTTAATATCTTCCTGACAAGTTGGCTCACAGTGCTGCTGTCTGTTTTTTTAGGTTTGCGAAGCCCCTCATATAATGTGTATTGCATCCTTACATTTTTCATAGTTGAGGAATTATATATTTTTGAACTCATGATTTTGAAGTTCTGTCCCTCAGTGTTAAGAGCTGACCTAAAGGTATCATTTACCATTTTTGTTAGGGACATAGACACGAGTTTCCTTTCAGACTTGTCTCTGTCTCAGATTATCATGGAGCCATTAACCTTGGAAGGGAGAATATTTCCAGAATGAAGAACATGAAAATATGTACATTACCATACAAAAAAGCCTTTTGCCCACAGTAAACGTCAACACTCATGGAGGCCATGTCCTGCTGGCTCTGCTCCAGGAATAGAAACCATATCACTCTGTCCCTTTCCCTTACATGACCATGCCATACTAGGCAAAAAGGAATGGGGACAAAACTTAGCCAAAAGTCTTAAGCAGTGTTTCAATTTTTACCTCATTGGTCATATTTGTATATAGGGATCTGTGCCACACTTTGCTGCAAGGGAGTCTGGGCATGTATTTAATCAGATAAACTTTTACTTGGAGAGATGAGAGAAGTCCTTAGGTTTGCTTTATAGAGTACATTTCCTAAGAAATTTTCCTCTGCTTCCATTCCTGCTCCAAAATCATTATCTCACATGGTAGCCAGTTAAAATTCTAAAAGGAAAGCGTGAACTCACAAGTCTCCTGATCAGAATTCTTCAAGGGCTTGTTTTGTTCTCTACAAAGCAATGCACAATCATACAAGATACATTGTGAACTGTATCTCGGGTATTCCAAGCTTCTGGGCTAATATCCAGTTATCAGTGAGTACATACCATGTGTGGTTTTTTTGTGATTGGGTTACCTCATTCAGGATGATATTCTCTGGATCCATCCATTTCCCTAAGAATTTCATAAATTCTCTGGTTTAAAACCATTTTCTTTCTTACATTGGGATTTGCATGAAATAATTTGCTCAGTTATTTCATGTATACCATAGTACAATCTTAACATCTGCTAGTAGAAAAGAATATGAGTATGAGAAAAGTTAAACAATCAAGTAGTTACTGAGACACTCATACCCTGTGCCATGTCTGACACAGATAGTCAAAGCCTGTTGCTTGAAGAGTCACAGTCATTCTGTCCTCAACAGACCTTGTTTAGGTCTAGGAAGGATCTTCTAAAAGCTAAGAATAAATGGCCTCAAATCAAAAAATCAACACGAAGAACTAGACTTCTAAACATTATATGCATGAATGATTTCTGCAGCAAAGCAAAATAAATTGAAACATATCTTGTCAAAATTTTAACAGAAAGGAATCTTGAATGTTCCGAATAAATGATAATAAAATAAACTAATCACCCACTGGGTATATGTAAAATGTATGTATGTAAATTATGTAAAATGCTTGACATATTCTTTAGTGTGCACTTATCAATGGATCTTAATAACTTAGGATATGAGAAAGATCCCTAAGTGCAACTCTGACTTTCTATATTCCCCAGCTCCTCTCATTGACTTGGGATATTATTCTTCCAAGCAAATTCCTCTCCACATCCTGGAAGTCTCGTACATTTAGGCTCATAGATGGTCTGGTAAACACCTGGGATGCTGGGATGCAGGCTGAGAGGTAACATTATCAGAAGATACCCAAGCTAGGTATGACTTAGATGACATCAGTGATTAAAAAAAAAATTATCACAGTGCTTTGCTTACAACAAAATTTACAGCTTCAATTATAAAGCATTGATAACTGTCTGGATTTGTATCTACCATAGTCAAGACCATCCCATTGCCTCCCAAGAAGCTTGAGTCTGTTTATAGTCTGTTTACTCTGCCCAGTCCTCAGGTGACTATTGACCTTTCTAACGCCACAGTTCAGCCCTTCAACATTCATATGAGCTGTTGATGGAGGTGGAGTATAGTCTTTTATATAGATCTTTTTTCACTTAGAATTGTACTTTTAGGCAATATCTATACTGGGGCTGGATAGATGGCTCAGTAGTGAAGAGAACCTCTGGCAGAGGACCCGGGGAGGCTCACAACACTAGTCCCAGTCCAGGAGGTCTAATGCCCTCTTCTGGCCTCTGAGGGCACCAGCCATGTGCACGCTACAGACACGTATTTGCAGGTAAAGAACTCATATGCACATACTTAAATTATTTTTTTAAAATTTTTCTAAATAAATGTCCAATGCTGTTGGATGTTTAAGTCGTTTGGTCTTTTTTTAAAAAAAAAAAAAATAAATAGTTGTTAGTTGTTTTACTGTATGAAAATATACAACCTGTTTACTTACTTGCCTGTTGATAGATATTTTCATGTATCCAGTCTCCCTCTTCCTTTCCCCCTCCTCTTCCCCTCCTCTCCCCTTCCTCTCCTCCTTCCTCTCCCTTTCCCTCTCTCTTTCCCTCTCCTCCTACCTATCCCTCTCCCTCTCCATCTAACTCCCCCTCCCTCTCCCCTTACTCCGCCCCCCCGTTCCTCCCCTGCCCCTTTCCCCTCTTTGGTAATGTGCCTCTTACATCTTTGTTCTTATTCATACTTGCTTTATCTAAGTCTTTGAGTCACCAATAATTTTAGAAGAATAATTCTGCTGTTAAATATAACTGTGTTGAATAGTCTGACCAAATGAATTAGTCTGACCAAAGCAGCATGTTAGCAGTTAACAGCTTCAAAGAGTCAGGTATTTGACCGTTCCTGCACAGTTCCTTGGCTTTTGTTTGTTTGTTTGGACGGTTTGGTTTGGTTTTTGTCCTTCCATATTTCTTCTAAGTTTACAGTTTGTAGTTGTTGGCAGCCAGCTCTTAGGCATATTTCATTTTCAATTTTCCCTGGATACTCCATGGATTTGATGATATTGCAAATAGTATTATTTTAAAATTTCAGTCTCTAGTTGTTTATTGTTAGAACAGCCTTCTGTTGGTAACATGGATAAACTCATTTGCTGGTTCTGGTAAATTTTGAGTTATAATCTTATATTTAAACACTTTTGGATTTTCTACTAAGACAGTGACATAGCTATTAAAAAGCAGTCACTTTACTTTTTCCTTTCCTATATATATGACATTTTCTTGACTTAGTCTCAAGCTATGGCTAGTACAATGATGAGCAGAGAGCAGACATGGTCAGGGCTGACCCATCTTATATTCAAAGGCAGAGAGGACAAGCTATAGCTTTAATCATTAGGTAGATACCCATGATCACACCTTAGTGGTGAGACTAAATTGATCCCAAACACCGCTGAAGACCTGCTTTGAGAAATCTCAGCAACAAAACCTTCAAAAAATCAAACTGATCCATAAGAAATTTTGCAGAGTGCCAGATCCAATACCACAAGAAGCTAAAATAGGTGTGGTGCTCCCTCTCATGTATTTGGTAAATGCATATGATTGAGAAATGTATATAACACAAATTGCTGGGAGCTTTTCCTTACCATCTTCAGCCTACTCTGGTCCACATTTTTGAGCCAGTCATCAATTTGTTGTTCAGATTTTTTGAGGTTTCTACTCTTACCACAGAAGGAGAAAATGCACGATGCTTGAAGTTAGTTGCTCCAATCCTGGCAAAAAAAAAAAAAACCCTAAATTGGTTGAAGAATAATAAGACCTTTGAGAGACTTGGAGTAGAGGAGACCTGCAAAGAGAATGTATGTTTCACCAGACTAGGACATGGGTAAAGGACATGATCTCAAGGGCATCAGTACCCCTCACATAGCTCTCCCCACAAAGCTGACAAGACATCTGTAGATGGAGTGGCCTTGACATAACTCCAGGAATCTTTGCACTTGGCCTGGACTGGAAATGAAAAATTATGGGGTCTAGGGACCAAAAGAGTTGAAATATAAAGGATGTCAACAAATGAACTAATCAGAGGGCTCTCCCCTTCCCTAGAAGTACCACTCAGTATTCTAGGCTCCTCAGCATCCTAAGGAAGGGGTGGGAACGACACAAATGCTTAACGTTCTACTCATGCAGCACGCGTGAAAGGGAAATTATATGGAAACATTATATTAAAATGACTTTGGGAAAGAAGGAAAGAAGGAAGGGAGGGAGGGAGGAAGGGAGGGAGGGAGGGAGGGAGGAAAGAGGGAAGGAGGGAAGGAAGTCCACAATACACAGTTTCAGACAGCTCTTCCTGTGGCTTGAGATGTGTCCTGGCTCATCAGTGGTGACGATCAAGACAGGGGAGAGTTGGGTACAGAGACTGAACTCAAAATCTATCTTTATCTGGTCAGCATTTTTAAACATTCACTAAGCTTGGTTGTGTGGTCAGCCTCATGCTGAATCCAAGGTGTGGCCTGTCCATCATGGATACTTCCCTTGTACAAGTTTCCCCTGGAACTTTACAGGGAGAAATGAGGATTTGAGGTGAATCACTATGATCCAAAGACACCCATGGAGAAGGCTTCACCTGCCCTTTGCTTACTTGACAGAATGCATTAGAATTCTTTTGGTCCCTGTGACATTAAATCAATTATAAAGAGGATTAATTGGTCAAGGGAATCCAAAGAGAGGGGGATGAAAGATCAGGAACACATCTGGACAAGTGGGCCCCAGGTCTTATTCCTCTCTGCTTCTCCAAAGTATCTGGTCTTTTCTCTTTGTCTCAGACAAACTTTCTGTATATGAGAGTATAGGCCAGCCTTCAACATTCAAATTTTATCTGTTTACTACCAAAGATGCTTTATTAATCTTTATTGCTTCAGCAACAGAAATCCTGAGGAAGAAAATTAGCAGCCTAATTTGGGTCATAAATCTACCACTGGGTCAACAAACTGCGCAGAGGAAGGAAGAATCCAACTGAGGAGATGCCACTTCACGGGAGGCTGACGTGAATGAACTACTTTAGTGGCCATTGGAAGCAGATGAGAGATGTGGGTATCAGGAGTGAGGGTCAGGAATGCTGGATAGACAAAACAATTGCAGTCCCTAGTTATAGCATCTGCTAATCACATTTCAGATACATCCTTCCGTGATGTGCATGTGAACTCTCTCCTGGGCTCATGTTCAAATACTTGGTCCCCATCTGGATCACTTTTTGGAGAGGCTGTGAAACCTTTTGGGTGTAGAGCCTAGCAGACTGACATAGAGTGGGTCTTAACAGTTATAACCCAGCCCTACCTCCTGAAATCCAAGATACTATCCCTGAACATAAGAGCACCAATTCTACTCCAGCCTCCCTAGCTGTTAGGATAACTGGTGTGTACCACCACATCTGGCCCCAGACCCACTTCCTATCTGAGCTCACTAAGTCGCAGTTGACCATCCTAGCGTGGCTGGTCATGTTACGTTCCTGCTACCATGACATAAGCCAGTCCCAACACTGTGCTTTCTCCACTATGTCCCCTGAGCTGTCACCCAAACCAAGCCCCCTTCCTTAAGTTGCTCCTGTGAAATCTAAGAAAGTCACTGCAATAAGAAACTCAGGCTTTACCTCACAGCAGGTGAAATGCTCACCTTGTAAATATGAGAACCTGAGTTTGGATCCTCAGCACCCATAGAAAAACTGAGCGCAGCTATACCTCTGGGATGGGAGGAGACAAAGGTAGAAAAATCCTTGGAACTCACTGGCCACCCAGTGTAGCCAAATTAGCAAGTTCCAAATTCATTGAGAGACCCTGTCCCTGGCAAAAGTGGGGAATAATAGAGGAAGAAGACTCCTGATGCTGACGTCTGACCTCTGCCCAGGTGCACTCATGACCATATGTACCACAGACGGAAAAAGAATGCACATACTATGTAAATAGTGAATTCGTCTGGTACCCATAGCCCAAAATACCTTCTAACACATGCGTACACACCCAGGAATGAAGGCAGCCAAATGCAAAAATGCAACAAATCTTCCGCTCACATCCTGAAGATCAATCAGGCCAGAGACTAGGATCGGTCAGGAATGGTCTCAGAAGAAACTCAGCTTCCTTTTCTGTCACGCTAAGGAGGCGACAGGCTGTTTTCAAAGGTCCCAGCAACTCCAGTGCTCCATTTTTTCACAAAGTCACCTGTGAGGAATTAGGTCAGACCCATGCCCGTAACCCATTTCCTTCTAAAGCAAGCACACTTCCAAACTCAGTATCTGCAGTCTTCAAGGGGAGTGAAAACATTTTAGGGCTTCCTCCATCAGGAGAATCACCTAATGGTAGGATTAAAGACATCTTCTAATTAAACAGCTCTCAAGCAAATTCATTTGCATATTATTTGACTTGCTTAATAAGAATGGATTAAATTACCTCTCTTATGAGGCTGTGGCAAATCTTTTTAATCAGGGCACTAGAGGATACTCTAAGTGCTCTGGCCACGTAGGTGGGGGCCAAGCATGATCCAGACACAGTAAGAAAAGGAGGTGAACGTGAGCCCAATGACTGAGGAAATAGGCTTAGAGATAATTGCATAATAATCTCTCTATTCTCACTCAAGCCAGTAACCTCAACAGGGGGATTACATGGATTAACTCTGGGTTTGTTCCAGAATTCGTTTTCAAAATTATAGAAATCACTGTGGTGAGCAAAGCCATTTAACCTGAACCACGAGTTTAGACGTGGTAACTGACAATCATGTGGCTGTTCGGAGAGTCTAGCCGCACCTCAGTGAACATTTAAAAACTCATACCTTGCTGTGTTCTTTGTTGATCTGATCTCCATCACCCTCATAGCAATCCAACACAGACACCATCGCTAGTCGCTACAGTAACATCAGACCAATGTGGCATAAGCTAAGGGCTCAGCTCTACGGTCTGAACTCTTGAGCCAGAATCCTGGTTCTTCGGCTTTCCAGTTCTGTGACACTGGGGAAGCTCATCAGCATCTTTGTCACTTGTTTTCTTGCTTGGGAAATGCAAATGGACGTAATTATACATCCTCGGGTATTACTGAGAGAATTAAGTTACGGATCATGAAATCGAAGTTTCGTCTGATACGGATACCCTGTAAACAGGAAGCATTGTTATTGTTTCCACATTTGTATCTGGCCCACTAAAGGCAAAGGACTGTGTCCAAGATCCACCAGCTAACAGGGAGAGCAAATCAGCCTCTTGCCATGTGTACAGAAAAAGCTCCTCTGCCACAGCCAAGCTGGTGGAATGGATGCTGTGCTGCAGGCCATCAAGTGCAAACACGGAAATGCGTTGGGTTCCCTCCATGATCTTGTACTCCCGATGCATGCCATTATTCCTGACTAGCAAGCATCCTGATGGGGATGCTCCTCGAGGAGCCCGGAATTGATGCCAGAAGTTGCAGTTGTTGGTACCCATTTCTTTAAGAGTCCAGCTGTGGTCAGAGATAACCATGCCTGACAAAGAGAAACTCCCCCAGCATCGTGTTTCTGTCTGTGTGAATGAATTCTGAAGGACTTTATGATGCAGCAGAAAGAGAAGGAAGAGGTCAGCTCAGGGGGAAATGGGATCTGATGGATCTCCTGCTCAGTGTGTGGTTGATGTCAGTGTGACATATAGGACAGCAGACAAGGCAGGACCATTTTCTCTGCCTTGGCTGGAAAAAACTGGGATATGGTATGGGCGGGGGGTGGGGGGGCGGGGGGGTGGCGGGGGGGGGGTGGAGTAAACTCCTGCGGATGGAAGGAACAGGGCCCTCCTGCATTTGTTGGGCTGGAACTGGAGTAAATAAATGATCATCATCTCAAATTATAGTTCCCTCCTGGGGAACTTGTGTGTGTGTCTCTGTTTTCTGGTCAGAAGAACAAGAACAGAGCCTGAACTGCCCTCTAGGAGGCCTGTGAGTGCCCCTTTAAACAAATGATAAATAAATAACACCAGGAACAGGGGCTGAAGGAATGGCTCTGTTGGTAAATGTTTGTAGTACAAACATGTGGACAGTCCTAAAATCAGGGCATCGTGCGTCACCCCTTTCCCAAACACCTCCTAACTCACTGCAACTAATTTCCAGACCATAATCACAAAGTGCCCCATTTCTTTCACCAAGCTTCTCCGCCCCCACAATCCTTGAGGCTGACAGTAACATGGGGTACACACTCCAAGTTAGCAGGTGTCGTAAGTCTCTTGTTTATGCTCTGATCTCACTTCTAACAGTAAACTGAGTGTAGGGTCTTTCCCTGGCAGAGTGCCCCCCACGAGTCCCCACAGTCCACAGATGGGTTTCTTTGGGCTTCTGATTTAGAGACCTTGGACTTCTACTTGATCCACCATGATCATGGCCTCTTGTGGCCACAAGGTGGCACTGTTGGAAGCAGACCTCATGCAGTCCTGTGCTTGCCCACTGTGCTTCCGACATTACCAGAGGGCCCGCCCGCCTCTGTGGTTCTAGAAGAGAGGAGAAATTTCTCCCCTGCTGCTGCCTGCTGCCGAGTGTGGAGAATATCCCCTGTGCCACATATCCTACAGTTCAGTTCTGTGGTTACCTACACAAGATGGAGCAGCCCAGAGGTATTGGAGCCAGAGGTAAGCCAAGACAATCACCATGTCCAGTGATGGGCGCTGTAAAGCGCCGGAGCAACGGTTATGAAACTAGGGGGTAGAAAGCATGGAGACCAAGCTCTGGCACTGAGCACAGCACCAGAGTAGACCACCACAGCAGGAGCAGGTGAGATCACATGACGTAACTATCAGGCCGACTCAGCCTTGCATCTAAACACACAGCGGCCAGAGACTGTAAGCCCTGAGAGGAATGGGTTGATAGTTCGCTCTCCTCCTACATCAACTTATTTGGAAATAATTATCTGAAATCACACATAGCTAGACAATCTCCAACACCACAAAAGCAGAGACAGTGGCAGAAGCAGATGAGGGAAGAATTACTTTAAAAAAAAAATCCAAGGTTCTGACTTAGTCCTGGGCTTGCTGGGAAGAATGTGGATGGAATGTCCCCCTTCAAATGCACCACAGCATCTGAACTACTGTTGTCATCCTCTCAGCACTGAAAAAGCCGCTTCTGAAAGCTGCATCGCCATCTACCTAGAAAAGCAGCAAATAACTTAAGACTTGTGGGTTGCATTTAAAATCTCAAGAAACTCTTCTGCCCTGTGACAGCTGCAATGCAGCGAATTCCTGTCTCCACTACACATGCAGGTGCTGACGTCTAAGACCCAGGCACGACAGTGGTGAGACGGGCCGAGAGGGGCGGCTGGGTCTGAGCCATGGGTGCTCTGTGACAGGGTGCTGCCTCTCTCCCCGATCATGGGAGGATCCGATAAGTTCTCCTTCTGCATCCTGGAAGAGGCTCTTTCCCTGACCCCGACTGTGCTCCATGTCCTTTCTAGACTCTGAAACTCTGCAACAGGAGCCTCTACTGTGTGCCAGCCACCCAGCCTGAGAACCTTCAACACAGAAGCTTTGACTAAGATTCTAATCAGTTAGACTGTGCTTAATTAAATACTGCGTGAAAATATATATCATACCTGGAATGTTTAGCATTCTACTGCATTCTCAGTTAATTCACTTTGATTCTAGAATGTCTCAATATACCCACTTTACAGATGAGCGAACCAGGGCTCCCATGAGATAAGCAACTTGCTCATGTTATGGGACTGGCAGTGGTCAAGGGTGGGTTCAGACCAATCTGTTTGACTCCAGAGTATAAAGCCTGAGCCTCTACGTCTGTCCTCAGTCTTCTCCCATCCCTCCAGACCCATCAGGGAGGAGCATAGGAACAATACTCCAGGGAAATAAACAATGTGACCATTTCTCAGGTCTCCCTCAGAGAGGGGTTTCCCAACAGCCAGCCTGAAAGGCAGCTTTTCCCTAGTACACAGGAACTGCTGGTGACCCTGCTCCAGGACAAATGGACTCCTGCCTCCAGCAGGAGTCCCTTGCAAGGTCAAGTCTGAGAACTCATCCTTAGAAATATTTATTGTTTATGAGTTGGACAAACGAAACGCTTTGGAAAGGTAATGTGGTTAGAGAATTAAATTACAGAACACTGAAAAGGTCCAGCCTTTACGAAGAGGTTTGCTGAGATAATTGGATAATGACAGTCTACATCAGGCAGAGAAAGGCTCCCGATGAAGAGGTTGTGAGACGGTACAATAGCTGTCTGCAGAAGCGGCATCATCTCTATCTTGGGTTGGTAAAAAAATGGAGCATTGGCTTATCATTTCTGAAGCACAGGATGTCAAGTTTTTCAGATCTCCAGTTCAAAGGACCACCAACCTTTTTTTGAGTTCATTTGATGGAAAAATATAACCCCTCAAAAGAATGAGGGGCTGCCACTGATGTGCTGAAAGCACTTTGGGAAATTCTGACTCACCCATTATCATAAGAACTTAATTCAGAATGGTAAGGAGGCTCTCCATTCTCGTTCTGCTGGCACGGATGTTTCGGGGTTTCTCTGGATGTAAGCTGCAGTGCTGTCCTGAAAAGGTGAACAAAGCTGTACACACATGCCCCTGGTGAGTTCCCCCACTCTCTGCAGGCCTCACTGAGTGCACCTTCCGTAGGATATATACCCTGGAGCCCAGGATTCTTTTTATACAGAGTCAAGGTTTCAATTGCCAGTACATTCTATCCTTGGTTGGCTGACGACTGGGTTGAGAGAGAAGGCTGTGTGTATAATCAATTCACATCTCACAGACCTCCACTCTTGGTCCTTGCTCCATTCTTCCAGAGAAAGGTAGACACAGGGGAAAGGCTCTGCAGATATTGACTCATTGTCCTGGGGAAAGCATGACAGAAACTCAACTCAAATCAGATTAGGAGCGAAAGGGCAGGGCTCTCCAGCAGGAAGAGCCGGGTTATGGTCCCTGGGGCACGGATTCTTTCGGGGCCTCCAGGCTCTTGTCCTTGGCTTTCTCTCATTTCTGCTGTGTATTCCTTCCACAAACTGGAGAGACAGAGGCTAACGAACGGCTTCAGCAACAGATATTTGTTACAAGGACCCTTGGTCATTCCTTCTGCCTCCAGCTATGTTAAATTTTTGCAATGCGATAATATTGCCATCCCTGCCATTCCTTCTTCAAGAGGTAAAATGTACTCTCCTTTTTTTTTTTTTAAAAAAAAAAAAGTGACTTGTGCTCTGATATATTTCCATTCAGGGACAGTAGAAATTAAGGTTGTACATCAGATTCTAAACATAAGAAACCTTGAGTAGCCCTTAGGGGCCGTGCCCCCCTGAGTGACAAGATACAGGTGAACAATCTTAGAGACATCATAAAGACTTTGCAGACGCCAGAGCCTACCCACCCAGAACCACAACTGCAACATGAAGAAAACCAGTTGAGGGCGGCACGTGAACCGAGTGACTCAGAATCATAACTCTAATACCATGACTGAATGAATTCTCACGGCATTCTCTGTCACAGAGTTGCCCTGAGCTTCAGCTAACCCTATGATGTCACTCTTCTGCATCCTGTGCTCATCCTGTTAGCAACAATCCTGGGATGAAGAGAGTCATTTCCTTTAAGGTTTAATGGTGGCTATTCCATCTAACAGAGAGTAGAAGCCAACCCAGCCTCCGGGCCACGGCTGTGGTCTTCCTGCAAGAATGGATGAGATCTACCAGCCTCATATACTGATAGATCCATCAGCATTGGCCACACTGAGGGGTAAGCACACAGCAAGAAGGCAGGACTCTGACTCACAAACACAGGCACTCCCTTAGATTAAGGTAGAAGCTGCTGCGCAGAAGAGAGAAATGGTCCCAATTTAAACTGAAAGTTGAAGTCCCTTCAGTTAGAGCCTCGGAAGAGAAGTTCATCTCATGATCTTGCTTGATGCTCCCGTGCAGGGAGGTGCACCCTGGCCTTCCATAAAACAAGCCTCTTTTCACGTCTCTCTCTCCACAAGCATGGGGCTTTGAGATTTCCAAATATACTAATGATTAATTACCAATTTATTTCCAGAGTCTTTATGTATAAAAAACCATTTCTGACTTCAAATTAAACAATATAGTCAGCAGGAAACAAAGTGTCCCCACACTCAGTTGCTCTCATTTGAGTGAAAAGCAAAGAAAACTTTGAGCTTGCAGATTTATCCAGAATTACATTCTGCAGACAGCTTCTGTATGGTGTCCCTTAAACACTGACAAGATGTGAAGAACTCTCATTAATACCCTCTATGATTAGGATGGGTAATGAAAGGCCTAAGATACTAAAAACACAAGGATGACAAAGGAGAGGCAGACAACCTTTTTAGATTACCAAAAATCCCCAGGTACTTGGGTATTTTTTGTGTACACACATCTAAATTTTACTGAACACAGTCCTCATTGCTTTAAACTGTAAAAGACATTATTATGCATTATTTACGCATTACTTATTGACACCAGTATTGCCCACTTCTAAAGAGTCCTTGTAGTTTGTAATGTAATATCCCTGTAAAAATAAATTTTAAAATGAAATTAACTAAATGTAAATTTTAAAAGCATAAGAGAGGAATAAATCAAATCCTGTAACCAATAGGATTGCTTTTGCCAAACAGTAAGATAACCATTGTGCTTCCCGGCCACCTAGTAGAAATGGAAAGTACAGCTCTATGGAATAGAGCACGTTTGCCTCATCAGGAAACAGAGTCTCTATCAGCAAATACTCAAAGTCGGCTAACAGCAGCAGCCTTCCTGTAGACAAACTCAACAAGGAAACTCTAGAAAAGACAAAACCAGGCTAGACATGTTCAAAGTTGCCCAGGAGGCTGACAAAAGAGAGCATGCCCCATCATTCATGCGCATCTTGCTGTGTGTGTGGTGTCTCTCGGCTCAGTTCAAAGCCCAGTGCTAAGCAGCTCCATGTTCTATCTTCACCTTACATTCCATTGCACTGGCTTTGCCAACATTCCGTTGTGTTAACACTCCAGGTTTCACTCGCATAATGTCCAATTGCTGGACATTTTTTTCAGAAGTCACAACACAAATAAAACTATCGGACCAACTCCATACATAGAACTCTTCCTATAATTTAGTGATCACATCTGAAGTTGCTCCCCAAAGTGGCCAAGACATAACTAAGCCTTTTTTGTTGTTATTTCTGAATTGTTTATTCAGTTATTGGGTAGCATGTGGAAGTCAGAGTACAGCTGGCTGGAGTTAGTTCTCTTTCCAGTGTGGATCCCAGGGGTCGAACTCAGAGCATCACCACAACAGAGCTTGCCACTGGTACAGGGTTTCTCTGTGTAGTCCGGGGCGTCCTGGAACTCACTCTGTAGACCAGGCTGGCCTCTAACTCACAGAGATCCACCTGCCTCTGTCTCCCTAGTACTAGGATCCAAGGAGTTCACCACCACTGCCTAGTACTTACTACTGATTTAAAAGGAACACATGTTTATTACGTGTGACTTAGAAAATTTAAGAAGGTATAGAAAACAGAGTTATTCTCAGAGTCACTGGCTTTTGTCCATCTTCCTGTCTTTCAGGCAGTTTGTATGACTGGGGAGCTCATAGTACATTAAAGATAACATACTTGTGCACGTGTGTGCATGCGTGTGTGTGTGTGTGTGTGTGTGTGTGTGTGTGTGTGTGTGTTATGGATATGTAACATGTTTATCTTGTGTACATCCAGAGACAGAGGTCAGTGTCTAGTGTCTTCCTCAATTACTCTGCACAATATTTTTTTAAGACAGACTTTCTCACTGGACCTGGTAGTTCACCGTTCAGTTAGACTGGCTGGTCAGAGAGCCCTGGTGATCTGCCTGTCTCCCAGACACCCCGCTCAGCACTGAGAATTACAGATATGTGTTTGCTGGGAATCTGAGTTCAGCTGACAAGAGGGCCTGCCACTCCTGCCTGGCATCTTGTTGTGTGTTGGCTCAGGTCATGTTTCTGTAGTTTTTACATACATATACTTTTTGAGCAACAGTAGGTGTAGATTGAGGAGTCCCATTTAAACTCCAGACTTCCTGCTCTCTTCTACAGCCAGATGGCCCAGAAATAGACACAGTGACAACGGAACCTGACAGAGGCAGACCAGAGCTGAGGAGAAGGCAGCCTAAAGCAACCCATGCCATGTGGAGCTTCTGACCACTGGGCAGCTGGGCACCTACTCTGTGTTCAGGATGTGTAGGAAGCACACCTATGCCCTGGCAAGCAAAGCTACACCTGCAGAATCTGACGCCCGCCAGGGCCTGGCATGTACGTGTCTGAGGCACAGTGAGGAGGACAGGAGAAGGCTGAAAAGAACCTAGAAAATGATGAGAGTGGCCTTGGCCACGGTCGGCCTCTCAGAGCCTTGCTTCCATGTACTGGAGGGAGAACACCCAGCCTAGACACAGAGACATTAGTCAATTTCAACAAGCCCCAATCAGTGAACTCCCTCAGATGAACTCCCCCTGTCATGCTGGGTCAGCAAGCTGAGAACGGGCCCATCCCTGCATCTTCAGAAAGTCCCTGCATACCTCAAGGCTGCCCAGAGGCCAGCTCCACAGGCCTTCAAGGCAAAGACAACAGCCTGAGCCTCGGGTCAAGGTGCTAACATTTCTCTCAGATCACAAAGAACCCTCTACACTGAGCAACTCCAGGCCATGAACCCAGGGCCCATTGCCACAGCATCTCTTGGTGAAACTGAGTTTCTACGAATATTCACACTGCCTTCTAAGTCCACTTGGTCAGGGCGTCACAGATGCCTCTGTATCAAATACACACTGTGTGGCATTCTGGAAACAGTTTTCTTTGTTTAAATATGTATACAGAAAACCAAACGTGAGCTGAAAGCGCCTTAGCTCAGTGATTTCTAAATTAGTATATACCTTCAAGGGTAAAGATTTAAAGCAGTTGTCATTCAAATTGATTGGCACAATCCTGTACAATATAGAACCCAAAACTGAACACACGTTCGGTTTCTTTTTAAATGTCAGCAGCGAATTATCACCTGTCCTTTATTTTTTCCTTCTGTTTTTTTACGTTTGTATTTTTATCAATTTTAAATTTAATTTTAAATTATACATATTATATATAGTAATTCAATAATATATCCTTTTCCTCCCACTAATTTCTCTATGTATCACCCCTTTGCTCTTTGCACCCTCTGGAAATCATGGCTTCTTTTTTTTTATTATTGTTATGCCTGTATGCATATGTGTGTGTGTGTTTGAATATGTGTATATTATATAATCATATATTAAACATATATTAAATATAAAAGTGATATACATATCACTTTAATGTTATTTGAATGCGTATGATTTCAGAGCTGACCACTTGGAGCTCATCCCTGAGGGAGACTTCTATTTCTCCTCAGTTCTTTAGTTGTCTTCTGCATTTCCCCTCAGCTCTCAGTTCCTTACTTTCTTTGCTTAGGAGTGGGCCCCATGAGATTTTCCCCTTCCGTGTTAACATGTCTATTGCTGCTGTGCTTCTTCTGGCCTTGTTTACACAGCCACAAGTTGAGAGACATCATAGATAAAGTTTTCCTACTGTTGCTAAGAGATACCATCACACAACAGATTTCTTGACCCTCTGGCACGCACTATCATTCTGCCTACCTCTTCTGGGATGGTCCCTAAGCCTTAGGTACCACAGTTGTGAATGGATGTATGAGCTTGGGCTGGGCACTCTACACTTAGTTGTCTTCTGCACTTTAACAGGTTGTGGCTTTCTGTTGTGTCTTCATCTCCTGCGAAGGGAAGTCCCCTTATAGCCACAGGTGAGTGTAAGAGCTCAGCTCTCAACAGCTGTCTTTTCTTAAGAGAAGATTATTACCCTTATTCTGAATCTCTGTTCTAATAGCTTGTAATTTTAAGCATCTTTCATTTTAAGAAATGATAGTAAATTGCT
>JADRCD010223058.1:58410-72838 GCA_019843815.1 Montemys delectorum
CTAAAATCCTATTAGTGGCAGTGGCACTCCTAGCACCAGTGAAGGCTTGGGTTTGAGTCTTAGTAGATATTGAGATCAATAACAACTAGAGATATAGCCAATAGATATAACTCATAATGATGGGACAGGAGCTTAGATAAAAAAGAAGGGGAAATCAGACTATAGTCCATGTGCTCGGCAGTCTTGTAACGGAGCTGGCCAGCGTTGCCCGTTCCCTGCTGAGGTGCCACCTCTCTTTAGGAGTGACTCTCCAGACTGTCCCCTAAGCAATCCTTCCTTTTCCATTAAGGAAGCTCTTGTTTTGAAACTGAGTAGTTCCCTGCCTGCCTCCTGCACACAGAACATGAGAATCTGCTCTCTTCTTTCCATTTTGGATTTCTGCTTTCTCATTCCATCCAACCTGGTGTGATTCTTTTAAAGAATGGTCTCATTCCATCCAATTTGGTATGACTCTTTTAAAAAATGGTGTGTGTCTTTTAGAATATATTTTAAACCTACTCCATAACAACAACAAAAAGTACACTTACAAATTTCATCAAAATAAAAACTTCTCTTTCTTCAGCTCCTTATAAGTCCACTGAGGGACAAAACCATCAATGTTCTGAGGGCAAGCTAGGGGTACAGTAGTGGTGCTCACGCCTTGGCACCTCTCTAATTGCTCTTAAGGCAAACGCAACAAGAGGGAAATGCCTGATACTACAAACAGGCAACTACCTGGGTCTGCCGCTTGACTAAACCAGCATAGTTCCTAACTAAATTCTAAGTATTTACCCTTATACTCATAGATAACTGTAGTTCTCACCCCTCCACCAAAGAAATGTCTCTTTAGAACAGACAGAAACCATTTCAGAAAAAGACAATTGATCAAATTGCAGGATTGTGAAGCCCGGGTCCAACCGATACATCTTAATCCTAAAAATCAAGGAACATCTGGAAATGGGGTAGAAAGATTTTCTGAGCAAGAGGAATAGGAAGTCTGCTATAAGATTCCATCTTCTAGAAATGTCAGAGAAGCCATAGCCACAAAGTCTAATCAACATGGCCACCCAAACACCATCTGAACAAGGACAATACCAACACATGTGCTAACACAGAAGAAGGAACGCCCATCCCAACCTTAGATGAAACCTACAAGCCACTAGGGAATGCTAAAAAGAGTCTTCCTGAGGTAAAGTTCTCAGTTGGTTTTCTCGGGCCAAGTGGTCAGCCTTGAAATAATATACAGACTGAGCAGGGTATGTTTATATATTTATGATCTCAAGAAAAAGAGGCTGTTTTGTGTGTGTGTGTGTGTGTGTGTGTGTGTGTGTGTGTGAAGGGAAGGGGAGAAAAAACTTTTAAAAATTAAAAAGATTCTTAGGTAGTGGTGTGAAGAAATGATCCGTCAGTGATTAAGGGTGAATTTTGCTCTTCCAGATGCCCCGAGGTCAACTCCCAGCTCCCGCACCAGGTGACTCACAACTGCCTAGAACTCTAGCGAGCTGCAGGGGATCTAGCCTCTCTGGTCTGGTGCTTTATAGGCACCTGTACTCATGTGCACAAACCCCCACAACACACAAGCACATGGACACACACAAGTGCACAAACACACACACATACAATCAAAGTAAATTGAAACAAGATTTTTGAGGTCTTGGAAGCACATTCTTTGGAACCTGAGAAGATTTTACTTCTGTCCCTGAAAGTATTTATGAGGCAACATCAGAACCCAGTCTGAGGTCTTAGTAAAAGGAAGTGTGTGGTAAAGCCAAACTCTATCTTCCTTTGTATCCGTTTTCCTGATGATAATTTGAGTTAAACTTTTCCCATGAGGCTCCTTCAAATCTAAGAATGTTTGCCTTCTGAAAGTCTATCCCGGTAGCTCTTGTTCCATATTCCATCAAAATATTAAATAATTCACTCTTCCATGCATCTTTCTCTACCCACATTTGATTGCAGGTGATGACGAACCCGAGGCCTTTTCAGACACTGGCTGGAGTTATTCCTTGTTGTACTGTTGATCCCACTAAGGACATCTCAATTTCCATATTACCACAGGACACAGTATGGGTTAAGTTCCCAGTATTATAATGCAAAGCTCTCTTGCATTCAGCATCCCAAGTACTGCCCCTCTTTTCAGCTGAGCTCTCTCCATCCTCCTCAGGCTCTGTGTGGCATGTAAAGGTGTCAAGGCACCTTCTATGAGCTTTGGGTTATGGAGATTTTTCAACCTCAAGATGGCAGATTGTGACCCAATTATTTTGTGTATCAGGGTAATGTGATGGTTCAAATAAGAAATGCTTATGTCGGCTCAGATATTTGAATACCTTGTCCCCAGTTGGTGGTGCTGCTTGGAGAGGAGGTGGAGCTTAGAGCAAAGGGAGGAATTAACTCTCTGGAGAAAGCTTTCAGAGTTCATTACCTCCCACTCCACTCTCTCTGCTTCTTGTATGTGGATTAAAATGTGATCTTTCTGCTTCCAATCCCTGCGGCAATGCCTGCTAGTTGCTGCCACCTCCCCACGACAATGGGATGATTCTTATACTTCTGGGACTGTAAGCAAAAGCAGCTAGTTCTTCCATAAATTGCCTTTGGTTGTGGCACATTTCACAGCAACAAAGTAGCAAATCATCCATCCCGGAGTCCCGTGGTGTAACATTGTTTTATGTTTGTGGTACAGATGCTGGTCCTTCTTTGTTGCATAGTCACCGAGGCCTTAGCTAAAACAACTCATAAGACTAGGGAAGCTGGGTACAACAACTGACTTATAAAACTCAGCCTTAAGAAGTCTCCTTCCCCCACACCGCAGGATCAACTGGGCTGGGATAGGGAAAGGAAGCCTGGAAGAAACCTGGCATTTCCAACAAGATAACCTCAGAACTACCGAACCTCAGCAATCCAAGGATTCTAGGAATCAAGAGTTTCCAGAAGTCTAGAGTCTTTTATGATCTAGCTTTTGGAGCATCTTAGCTTCACTTTTATGCATTCTATTGTTAGCGCAAGCACAAGTATGCACAAATTTGAGAAGGAACACAGGCCTCTACTCTCAATGGAGACACGTTGAAGAATGAGAGGTCACACAGTCACAGCACTTATTGTCAAACTCATCAGCTGAAGTTGCTGGTACAAAGAGACTTCTTGAATAGTTTATGAAATGTGGAGAGTTCATTATCAGTCATCTGAGGAGATAGGACAGGAAATCTGAAGACTCAAAAGGTCAACACAAATCTTCCTCTCACAGACACAAGAGTCACAAAGTGGGGAAAGTCACAGAGGAGGACAGGGTTTCCAGGAAGTAAAAGCTATTTCCTACAAAAGGTGTACCACTCAGGAAAATAGACAGCAGGGCTGAGGTGAAAGGAAAGCTACAAAGGAGTGAGGTCACACAATCAATCAATCAATCAATCAATCAATAAATGCAAGCCTGTTTAACTTGTTGTTCCTGTGTTGGCCTCTACACAGAGAAAAGTTTGCCCTACCAATACTAGAGAAGCAAAACATGTTCTAATATGTTAAGTGATTAACTGAAAGAAATTAAACCCTTCCCTCTGGAAATGGATGGACCACTCCCTCTGATCCACGTTTAGCTGACTAACACCGGTTTCGTTAGTTAAATAGTTGGTTGCATTGCTGTGATAAAACACCAGACAGAAACAACCTAAGGGAAGATGGATTGATTGGCTTGTCTCAAGGACCTCTGTCTACCATGGCAGGGAGGATGGATCAGAGTTCACAAGCAGAGGAGACTCCTCAAACTGCTGTGCTCCAAAAGAGGTGAGAAGCCAAAACTAGAGGCTAGAGTCTAACCATCAAAGGCCCAACCTAGTTACCTAGTTCTTCCAAGGAGACTTTACATCCTAGAGTCTCCCAGATCCCCCAAGTAGGTCCACCAGTTAGACAGTGTGCATCCAGAATGTGAGCCTCAGACGGTCTTTTTAAACACACCGCCTATGCTACAAGTACTACATTGGGAACTGAATAGCCTGTGTCCTAATACCTCTGCATTCTGAGCAGGTGAGAAGATAAGAAAGCAGTGAGTTATCTAAGATGAGACACAGACTTCCTCACACCAATAATGCACAGAGCAGCAGCATTCATTGAATAACTAATCTATCTACCTCCTAGAACCCAAGGGAAGGCTCCCAGATCACATACGCATATATTCTTCACTTAGCTAATAAGACTTTCCACTATAATATATCTTAATCCATGCATACATTTACCCCTTTACAATATATCATTCAGAAGTCTGCATAGATCACAAAGCAATACATTACACTGTATTTCCAGGAGCACCATGAACTTCAAAAATACTTCCACTGTCCAAGGGGACAAATGATCTGAAATGTGGTATATATGTTGGGAAGTCAGATTCAGTTTGATTCTCTCATTGTTCTGGAAATATGTTAACTCCCATCTCTCATACTCTGAACAGGTTAGGGGATGATAAATGGAAAAGATATGCAGTGTGAACTCAAGTACCCACAGAGCATATTAGAAACTTAGAAGGAGAAAAGATGAAACCTTTAGAAATGCCGTTTTCAAAGAAATGAATGGCCGTTGTTCTGGACAGAGACTTCTGCTTTTGCCCATTCTCAGTTTTATGCAATAAAAAATTATTGTTTGAAGAAGGACAAAAAAATCCATGATTGACAAGTTTTTCATCCTCAACTGTTTTGTCAAACAGGTTTAAAGCCACAGAAGGAATGGCAGGCAAAACACACATGAACAGCAGCTGGTAGGCAGTTGATGCCCAAGAGGTCCACAGTGTGGTCAGACAAAGCAGTCAGAGGCACAGCTAGCTGGCATTACACTTCAGTTTTCTAAAGCGGGTTTCTGGTAAACACTACCTTTATGACAAAACTCATGTGTAAAAGTATTTTTTTTTAATTTTCCTGTAGTTATTGTAGTCTCTCAGGCTTACTGCCACCATCTGCCAATGTAGGCCTAGTCCTGGAAGCTTCTAGTCTCTGTACAATCTTATATAAGTCTAGAATGTTTTCAGCCTTTGAGACTTATTGCTGAATAAACTCACACTTTCTTGTTCTTTCTGAACTGTAGCTAGTTAGTTCAACTCAGTTGTTCTGGCTCAAACTCCTCTCCAAGCTGACTGATTCAATCTGGCTACTCTCAACTTCTCATGAATTACTGTACTTGGCTTCATACTAACTTTGGCAATATGTTCTAATCTTCTGGCTCCTTCTTAATTATGTGCCTCATTCTGTCTTCACCTATGTCTATCTTGTTCTCTCTCTTCAACCTGTCTCTGTACAACAACTGTCCCAGTAAAACTGTCTTTCTTCTTTTCTTTCTCAGCACTGCTCTCTCTCTCTCTCTCTCTCTCTCTCTCTCTCTCTCTCTCTCTCTCTCTCTCTCCTTTCTCTTCTCCTCTTCCTTCTGGGGTACTCTCTTAAGTAGCTTCTTTTTTTTCCTATCTGTTCTCATGAGAGTTGGGCCTATCCTGTTCTGTCAAATCTTTCTTTGATCCATCACTTTGTCTGTTAGACAAATTAGACATCATTTTCAAACATGAGTGCTTCCTTCTACAAACTAACTTTACCTTCATTGCTTGGCATTAAAAGTGTGTACTAAGAATGTGTCTGTATTCCAGCCAGATGAACTAAAGGTATGTGCTAGGGCTGAGCCACACCACAACTAGAAACAGTTTTTTTCAGTAAATAACTCAATCTCAAGGAACACAGTGTGACTGAATATTCTGCAACACCCATATGCTTCCCTTCACTGGCTTTCCTGGAATAGGAACTCTAGAATTCTAATGCTCTAGACAAGCAAATCTATAGCCATCTCAACCAAGAGCCCTCACATTCTACCCCCATATCTACAGCTAAAACATATCGACTATGTTCTTAGACGCATGAGCTGATGCTTACTGTTTTTCCTGCTAGCTGCCTTAAGATCATGGTCAACGTCATTTCTGAGTTGGTTCCTGGCTGATGATACACTGCATTCCAAAGTAACATCAGCGTAGGGTCTTTGCTGACACGGCGCCAACACTGCAGCTTAGGAGCACATAAGCTATGGAGTCCTAAGACTGCTAGGAGCTGATTCTGTCGGTCATTGGGTAAGTCAGTATGCTATTCAACTTCCTTCTTTCTCTAAAATTATATCAAGGCATCCCCTCTTTCATAAGGGCAAAGGAACTTATGAACCCCTTGGTCCAAAGACCAAGAAAATCCTAAATATGTCATAATGGGTATTTTTTTTCAGAAGGACTACTGAAGCAGAACATCAAACATAATTAAATTACAGCTATATTCCATTCTAAGTACAAATAAGTAATATTTTTTAAAATGAATTTCTTATAACTTGGCCTTTAAGTTCTGGTTACAAGTCATTTTATAATTGGCTGTGGTTTCTTAATGATTACTATACATACACGGGACTTCTTGGGGAGTGAGAGAAAAATCTAGCCTACAAATTGTTTTCAAATATAATGATATTTTTATAAACACTGAACCTATAATGAATGGAGTCAGCATGTTATGTTTGCTTCACAACTCTGAATTTGCACTTTTCTACTCAGATCTCAGAACCAACCCAGTTGTTCAGGGTTTGCACACTTCTGTCAACATCAGAAAAGCATTTCATCCCCAGATACTATACTTAGCAAGATTAGGCGATAAGCCACTAGATGTCCCAGAAGTGGCCCCAAAGATGCTGCTCCATGGGAATCTCAGACTTCACCCACACCGTCTGAACTGAAATTTCTAACACTGTACCCAGAATTTCATATTTTTAATATGTTTTTCAGATCTGCAGGAGATGGTTTGCATATCAACATTAGGCAACCGATGATCTGAGCTCCACAAACAGAGAAGTTGGGGCAGGGGGATGATGAAAGATGTTCATGGGAATCTTGGGTACCAGTCTCATCCTAAAATCCTAACCATGGGGCAAGGTGACAAGGACAACTTCCATCCCTCGATGGAATATGGATTTCATTTTTGTAGAGGTAGCATAAGCCATCTCTATGCTGTGTTCTGCTCCCAGATGAGCTGCGTTCTTTTTTTTTTCCCCAACTAGGAATGAATAATTTATAATTCCATTGTGTTAAAACCAAAATAATAAGCCTGTCTGTTGAAGCAGTGCTGAGGTCCAAGTTCTGAGGACATACTCATAAATCCTTAACTGCTTTTCTAACTAGCTAAAGGCTATTTATGAAGTGGGTCTGGAGACTCACTGAGCAGAGAGGGCTGACCTGAAGAATGTTTGCACTAAAGACTTGGGAGAATGCAGAGCCCTGGGCACTGCTTCCAAACCATTTTTGAAAACCAAATTTTGAGTGAGTAGAGACTGAAAGGAAACACTTTTCATAAGAGCCTAGCTGACCCCAGGATAAACATAAACATGAGCATTGCAGATTCAAGGGTTGACAGACACCTCTGCCCTCCGTGCACCTTAGCTGGGCCCCCAAAATGGATCTCCATCCTGCGGCATCACCCTTCTGCACTGGAAATCAAACCTATTCTCCAGACTACAAACATAACCAAAGAGGGAAAGTTGCCCATGCTCCCTTCCAGAAAATTCTGAAGGCACAGCTAACCTTGTAGTGATGGGTTCTGACAACGGCTAATATCGTCATCAGCTTGAGAGGATCCAGAATCAGTCACATAGGACCCAGCCTGTAGGCCTGCCTGTGAGGAATTATCTTGCTTGGGTTAACTGAGCTGGGAAGATCCACAGCAGCTACAGGCAGCATTCTGTCATCGACCGCAGTCCTACACTGAAGAAAAGGAAGGGAGTGAGCCGAAGACATCAGTGTTCACTTCCTTGTCCTGACTGCAGAGGCAACGAAACAGCTACTTCAGACTCCTGCGACCATGGTAACAGCCCGTATTCTCAAACTGTGAGCCAAAATAAACCTTGCTTTCCCTTAAGGAATGTTTTCCATGTAATTTTTCACAGAGACAAAAGTAACTAATATGCTGGGAGCAAGGAGTTTGCTCAAATACCCTACATAATATCACACTCTGTTCCCAAGAAACCTTTCCAGATCCTCCCAAGCATGTTAGGTCACCATGCTCAGACTGCCTAGAGTATGGTTGCTCACGAAGTTCACTTCATCTTCTTTGTCTTAGGTCACTTCTGGGAGTGAAAGAATTTTTGCCTCATTGGTCAAGAAGTGACTCCTCAATCAGGAACCACCAGAAAATTGCCCTGGGAGAAACTTAACCTTCCTAGGAGCGAGCTTAATGGGCGCAGGACTTGATTTATTTTGAAAGATGGTATGCTCTCTTTGTAGGACAGGCACTAAGAGAGCCATAGGCAATTGTCCCTGGAAATGTCTTATTACAGGATCAAAAGACATTCTTGGAGCCTATTAGTATCGCCGTCGTATTAGAGGCTGTACATTTTGGTACTTGGATGCAGAGGGAGCAAGGGAGGTCTACAAGGAAGACCCAGGAGACCCCACCTAATAACATATCCTTTGCTGCCATGAAAAAGCGCCTGCCTTGAGGTTATCGTCTGGAACTGAGTGATTTCTAGGACATTCATGGCATCCATCTTAGGGAGTTCAGGAGAAAAGAAAGAAAAGGTCTCTTTTAGAGTCTCTCCACAAACCTCTTTGCGAAATACATAAAACTTAAAGGCTTTGCTCTGAACACTAGTTTCTAGTTTCCTAACGCTGTGACCCTTTAATACAGATTCTCATGTTGTGGTGTTCTCCAACCATAAGTTCTTTTTGTTTCTCTTTCATAACTGTAATTTTGTTACTCTTATGAATAATAATGTAAATATCTGCACTTTATTTTCTTTAACTTTTATTGTAGTATGATGAGAAAAGTTACATGATTTCAATTTATCTGAATTTGTTAACATTTAAAAACATATTTTAAGTAAATAAAATTAAATAACATTTTTGTTTTCCTTTTGTACCACAACTCCTCCCAGAGACCCCCCTCTTCAATATCTACAATATCTTTTTTTGTCATATTCCTTAAAATTTATAAAATATTATGACAATAAAAATGACTATTATAAAAGTTGTGTGATATAAAACAACAATCAATTTAACAGTGTTATGTAGATGCTTGTATACAGCAATACTGAAAATACATACAATTTTCTCAATATAAATTTTAAGTAACTCCAAACATATTAACTGTATATTTCAAAATAATACATCATTGCTAGTATTTCCTTAAATTAACATAAATATATAAAGTCTTTTTGTTTGTTTGTTTGTTTGTTTTTATTTAGTAGAGTTTAAAATCTTGGTTTTTACTGTGGTATAAGCCAAAAATAAGAACAATTTTTGGACATCGGATTTCATTGTAATAAGGCTGTACTTCAATAACCCTCAAATCAGCAAAGGATTTTACCTCCATCGTAGCTAAGCTGAGAGTTGATGGTTCTGCTGCACCAAAGAATGAATTGTAGCCACTATTTTTGGATAGAGACTTCCTGCTATGGTCAAAACTATTTGACTTGAGTGAGTGACTTTATTCTCAGGCCACAGAGAACAGGTTACATTCATTTAAGAAATGGTGTGTGTATTAAGATAGTCTATTCATAAAGTCATTCACCAACTGTTTCAATGAACAATGGTGCTGCTTGGAGGGTGGCATAGACATTAGGTATGGGTAAGAATCTGGTTCATTGGCTGTGATAATTTGGAAAAGCGTTCAACTCCAGATAAAGAGTAACTTATAATGTCCTCTTCTTCAAACTTGATACAAGAGCTACAAATGTCAAGCAAAGCATTCAGTCTCACTCTTTGTTGTTCTCTTTCCTACAAGCCACCTCCCAAGTTAATTGTCTATATCTCCCTTGGGTATATAAATACTTTTGAAATATATAAGCTGTTCTGAAAACCATAGTATAGTGTAAAAACATGAAATAAACAATACTACTAATATCTCTATTAGAAGCAAGATTTCAAGACCCTTATGTTGTACACAGCAAGACACTGTCACAAACAATCTAAAAGTATATATATTGGGCTATTTCTCCAATTACCAAATTAGAGAGACCATTGGATGACAATCAACAAATTTCTAATTCCTCATATTTTTGGATTTCAATCACTTAGGATATGTTGGTAATATTAATTTTCATATTAAGATATTAAGGAAAGGTAATTGTCACTTCCTGTTGTTTTTGTTGTAAGAGGTGGAATTAGATTTGTGTGGATTTGTTGAAAGATTACTTTCTTGCTTCTTCTAGGGTGTAGTTTTGCTCCTTATGTTGATGTTTTCCATTTATTATCCTTTGTAAGGCTGGATTTGTGGAAAGATATTGTATAAATTTTGTTTTGTCATGGAATATCTTGTTTTCTCCATCTATGGTAATTGAGAGTTTTGTTGGGTATAGTAGCCTGGGCTGGCATTTGTGTTCTTGTAGGGTCTGTATGACATCTGCCCAGGATCTTCTAGCTTTCATAGTCTCTGGTAAGAAGTCTGCTGTAATTCTGATAGGCCTGCCTTTATATGTTACTTGGCTTTTTTCCCTTACTGCTTTTAAAATTCTTTCTTTGTTTAAGTGCATTTGGTGTTTTCATTATTATGTGACAGGAGGGATTTCTTTTCTGGTCCAGTCTATTTAGAGTTCTGTAGGCTCCTTGTATGTTCATGGGCATCTCTTTCTTTAGGTTAGGAAAGTTTTCTTCTATAATTTTGTTGAAGATATTTACTGGACCATTACATTGAGAGTCTTTACTCTCTTCTATACCTATAATCCTTAGGTTTGGTCTTCTCATTGTGTCCTGGATTTCCTCGATGTTTTGGGTTAGGAGCTTTTTGCTTTTTGCATTTTCTTTGACTGTTGTGTCAATGTTTTCTATGGTGTCTTCTGCCCCTGAAATTCTCTCTTCTATCTCTTGTATTCTGTTGGTGATGCTTGCATCTATGACTCCTGATTTCTTTCCTAGGTTTTGTATCTCCAGGGTTGTCTCTCTTTCTGATTTCTTTATTGTTTCTATTTCCATTTTTTCGATTCTGGATGGTTTTGCTCATTTCCTTCACTTGTTTGATTGTGTTTTCCTGTAGTTCTTTAAGGGATTTTTGTGTTTCCTCTTGAAGGGCTTCTAGCTCTTTACTTGTGTTGTCTTGTATTTCTTTGAGGGTGCTTTTTATGTCCTTCTTAAAGTCCTGTATCATCATCATGAAAAGTGATTTTAGATCTGAATCTTGCTTTTCTGGTGTGATGGTGTGTCCAGGACATGCTATAGTGGGAGAATTGGGTTCTGATGATGTCATGTATCCTTGGTTTGTGTTGTTTATTTTCTTACACTTGCCCCCTACCATCTGGTTATCTCTAGTGCTACCTGCCCTTGCTAAATCTGACTCGAGCCAGTCCTCCCTGTGATCCTGGTTGTGTCAGAACTCCTAAGAATCAAGCTGTCTCTGTGATTCTGTGATTCTGGGATCCTGTGACCCTGGGCTTGTTAGAGCACCTGGGAGTGCAGCAACTTCCTCTGGGTGTTGTGGGACTGGCTGTGGAGCCTGGGCCAAGGTCTGCTCAGGACATCAGCCCAGAGAGACTGGAAGGAACCCGAGCCACTCTGCTGTTGGAGTTCCTGTGTGCCTGGTCCCGCAGGTCCCAGTTACTCCCAGTGTTGGAACAGATGTTGTGTCCTCCTCATCTCTGATCCTGAGAGTGTCCAATATCTGTATTTTCTGATAGTCTGAGGTGACCTCTGGGACAGGGTTATTTGACCTCTGAAGGGGCCATGACTCACAGGTTAAAAATGGCTGACTTTGAGCGAAGAACGTTTCTGTGAAGTTTCATCTGCCAGTGAACAGCTAAGACTTCTTGGAACTGCAAGGCCAGACGGCACATTCTGCTACCTCCAGCAGCCATGCTGGAAGGTCCTGTACTCTCTCCCAGTACTCCTGACTATCTTTCAGTGAGACCCTGTCTCCTATAGCTTTCTTTCCTGCTTTGGATGGATAGAGAGAAAGAGTCCTCTGCGTAAAAAATATAAAATAATTATGATGACGTCAGTGTCAGCCAGCATAGTGGTCCTCATGGGACCCCTATGGGAGCAATGGGAGCTTTACCTTGTCTTGAGTGGTGGTAGGTATGAGTCTGAAGAAACAAGAGAGCACTGTCGTGTTTGGAAAGAGAGAACAGCTCCTCTTAATTCCAGGGGACCAATTATCCCACCCTACTTCACAGAAACTTCTGAGACTGTGAACTAACATAATGTGGGCTGGGTTTTGTCAGTTTTACCCATTTTAAAGATAAACTAAGTGCTCATCCACAAATGAACACTCCCAAGTTTTAATCATCATCCCTGCTTTTATTTTTAATTATTTAACAATAAGTACAACTTCTGCTCTAAAGACCAGGAGATGAAGATGGAGCCCTAGGTGCACCCAAGGCTACAAGAAACAAAGAATCTAGCACCATCCACCTCTATCAGAGCTCACCCCAGTGAACTGGGGGCTCTGTCCTCCTGAGGTCTGGGTTGGGTTGAACCATCTCATGCCAAGGAGTGGAACTCAAGCAGTTGACGTCAGTAGATGCTTAGCTCTTGGGTTAGATATCATAAGTAGTACTTCTTGAATCACTAGAATTTACCTTCTATCCAGATGAGCTGGGAGATGCAGAACAATACCCAGAGAGAGTCTGCTTCCCTCTTCCTTCTCAGAAGGATCGTTAGAACTTAGTACGATCATCCCATTTGCCACCTTGTCCTACCTTACCTTAACTATCTAACTTGTAGCTTAAATATACTTGAGAAGAGAATCTCAATTGAAAGATTGTTCAGGCCATATTGACCTGTGACAAGTCACAGGTCAATAATTGATATAGGATATTAATTGATATAGGAGGGCCCAGCCCACAGTGAGTGGCACCATTCCCTGGGCAGCTGGTCCTGGGCTGTATAAGAAAGCTAGCTGAGCAAGAATCTGTGAGTGGGCTACCAAACAGCATCCCTGTATGGTTTCTGCTTCAAATTTCTGCTTTAGTTCTTGGCCCATTTTCGTCAGTGACAGACTATGACCTGTATACTAAAATAACAATTCTTCCTTAAGTTACTATTGCTCATGATATCTGTCACAGCAATAGAATGAAACTAAAATACATCTCCCCTGGGGGACTTTGCCCCATGTTTTCACTATAGTTTATCCCTCCTGCTCTACAAAGTTTAAACAAAGCCACTAACTACAGAGGCAGAGCAACAGGGTAAAGATTGAATCAGGAACACCATTTCTGAGTCCTACCTTACTTTAACTATCAACGTGTAGTTTAAATATGCTTGAGAAGGGAATCTCAATTGAAGGATTGCTCAGGTCACATTGACTTGTGACACGTCTGTGTAGCATTGCCTTGATTATTAATTGATATAGGAGGGCCCAGCCCACAGTGGGTGAAAACCATTCCCTGGGCAGCTGGTCCTGAGCTGTATAAGAACTCTTGTGGCCAGAGTTCCATAGCCCCGATCATTTTTAATCTTATACTTTCTGAGCTCACTAGACTCTATGCTCTCTATACAAACAGAGGAGAATGAAGTTCAGGAGTTTGGGTAACCTGTCCAAGGTCATACAGTTAGAACGGAGCATAGTTGAACTTGAGTCCAGGTCCAGTTTCCTCAAGTTTGTATTTTTCTACACTCCAGAGCCCACCCCTTTGCTGTATATAAACTTCCGACTCAAGAAGCATTTTTTAAAAAGAATTTCTAATATGTAAGATTTGCTTAGAAAATAAAATGTGAAGCTCCGCTAAGGTTTAAATATGTGTGCCTGCCTCTCAGCCCTACATGGAATGTCTACATCAAGTCCCCTCCTGCCACGCAGACCTTGCATGACAGCAGTATTTGAGGTGAAAACTTCAAGGAAAGTCAGTCTCCTGCCCCCATATTGTCTCTTGGCATCCCCTAACTCAGAGGTAGCCCAGATATGTCCTCATACTCAAGTGCTAGGTGCCCACCAAGATATGGCTAGACAAAATCCGGACATTTCTCTCTGACCTTTTACCAATGTTCCAACATCTTAGCCAAACCCTGACTTGGAATTTACCCACCCAGACTAATTGCCTCTGGCATTGTTAGGGAAATAAGGAAGGGAATACAGCATTGAAGCTCACAGAATGAGAGGCTTATCCCAGGGCAAGGTCAAATAGAATCCTCATTCTCAGTCAAGTACTGCAGCTGAACCACTCTCTACTAGCCCAGAAGATTATCATAGTGGGCAGTTTACCTCGGATGGGTGGGACCTTGAGCCGAGTGTGTATGTATGAGAGACAGTGTGCAGCATTCCAGATAGAGGAGTCTGAATTGAGCATTTGGACTCGCTCGCACTCTGACTAGAACTAGAACTTAGATGGACTAGGACTTAGATTCATGCAGTCTGCAGCCCCCGGGCCCAGAGCACTTGGGCCAGGGGGGTTCAGCACCAGTCAAAATTCAAGAGATTGAGCAGTCAAGCATTCAGCATTCTAGAGTCAGCATTCTAGAGTCAGCATTCTAGAGTCAGCATTC